>JACEGR010004756.1:0-82732 GCA_014170235.1 Listronotus bonariensis | reverse complement strand
GTATCCAAGTTACGTTTTTGATGTCTCTTAAAACCGAATCTGAAGTTGAGAATTTACCCATCACCCATAGATTTTGCCCCAGCAGCTGGTCCCAGCTACTCCTTCTGGCCCACCCCAGAGGACGCATATTTCACTTTGTGCAAACGTTAAAAACAAAAGTGTACAAATTACGTTTTTTTATGTTCCAAAAACTGAATCTGAGCTAGGATTTACTCATCTCCCTTTAGATTTGCCCGCCTACCCCAACTACCCTCTATCATCCTTAGATTTGGCTTTGATATTTTACTTTTGCACAAAGTAAAATCTTCGCCCTCTGAGATGGTTTAGAGGGTAGCTGGGGTAGCTGGAACAAAACCTAAGAGTGATGGGTAAATTCTGACTTCAAATTCGTTTTTATGACATCGAAAAACGTAACTTGGATACTTTTGTTTTTAACTTTTGCACAAAGTGAAATATTCGCCCTCTGAGGCAAGTTAGAGGGTAGCTGGGGTAGCTGGAGTAGCTGGGGCAAAATCTAAGGGTGATGGGTAAATTCTGACTTCAGATTCGGTTTTAGGACATATAAAAACGTAACTTGGATACTTTTATTTTTAACTTTTGCACAAAGTGAAATATGCACCCTCTAGGGTGGGTTAGAGGGTAGCTGGGGTAGCTGGAGGCAAAATATCTTAGGGTGATAAGTAAATTCTGGACTTCAGATTCGGTTTTAGGACATCAAAAAACGTAACTTGGAGACTTTTATTTTTAACTTTTGCACAAAGTGAAATATGCACCTCTGGGGTGGTTTAGAGGGTAGCTAGAGCAAACTCTAAGGGTGATGGGTAAAAAAACGTAACTTGGATACGTCTGTTTTTTACTTTTGTACAAAGTGAAATATTCGCTCTCTGGGGCGGGTTAGAGGGTAGCTGGGGTAGCTGGAGGCAAAATCTTAGGGTGATAAGTAAATTCTGACTTCAGATTCGGTTTTAGGACATCAAAAAACGTAACTTGGAGACTTTTATTTTTAACTTTTGCACAAACTGAAATATGCACCCTCTGGGGTTGGTTTAGAGGAGTAGCTGGGGCAAACTCTAAGGGTGATGGGTAAATTCTGACTTCAAATTCGGTTTTAGGACATCAAAAAACGTAACTTGGATACGTCTGTTTTTTACTTTTGTACAAAGTGAAATATTCGCTCTCTGGGGCAGAGTTAGAGGGTAGCTGCGGTAGCTGGGGCAAAATCTAAGGGTGATAAGTACATTCTGACTTCAGATTCGGTTTTAGGACATCAAAAAATGTAACTTGGAGACTTTTATTTTTAACTTTTGCACAAAGTGAAATATGCACCCTCTGGGGTGGGTTAGAGGGTAGCTGGGGTAGCTGGGGCAAACTCTAAGGGTGATGGGTAAATTCTGACTTCAAATTCGGTTTTAGGACATCCAAAAAACGTAACTTGGATACGTCTGTTTTTACTTTTGTACAAAGTGAAATATTCGCTCTCTGGGGCGGGTTAGAGGGTAGCTGCGGAAGCTGGGGCAAAATCTAAGGGTGATGGGTAAATTCTGACTTCAGATTTGGTTTTAGGACATCAAAAAACTTACCTGTAGGTAGGTCTGGTTTCAGATACAAGACTTTTTTTTGTGTGCCTGTGTAATTAAAGCATGGATAATGCATAAAATAAAAGGGTGTCTATGTGGAACTGACAAACAAAAACAGCCAAGTGGTAAGTATTTGATGATATTTTAATTTTTTTGTTATACCGGGTGTGAAAATAATTAGTACTAATGTGTAAGGGTTAATTCGCCCCTGGCGATCTAATGAAAGCACGTGTTTTACAAGGATACCATTTTAAAAAGTCCTAACTGGTATTTATCATATTTAAAAATATTTCATTATACCGAGTGACATAAAAGTTATTCAAGAAAAACCGATTTTCAGTGGCGTCCTTCAAGAGCACATATCTCTGTAAAGAGGGACTTTAGGCAAATATTTTATATGAACTTGTCACATTATTTTTATGTGTTCTATATGAATCCGAGAAATTGCCCACATATTCTTGGTCACCGGGTATATTATACATGTTTGTAAAAGGCCACAGCCTGTCAGTTACAGATTGAGTAGTATCAAATTGTTAGTAACAAAATACTCTAATTAGCTATTAGAATGACCCACCCTCGTTTCATTTAAAAATATTGACTTACCTTCGTTTCACACTTGCCGAACCAGGCCGAGTAGACTAATACAAACTTATATGGAGCCTTATGAGAGCTCGCCGACTATCCGGATTCTCAATGTGTGAAAGGTATCATAAGACTCATAATAAGTGTATGGTACTTCAATAGCGCCGGTCCGTCAACGGCCATCCGTTTCCGGCTAGTGTGAAACGAGACTTGCAAACTTTAGATGAGTCTTATTAAAATTTTAATTTGTAGTTGCCCAAAATTTTTTTCACCTGTGACTCATGGGCAAAGTAAGGACTGGCATTAATTTTTTCCTATGGGTAATACCCTTTTGCCTAATTTCCATACATGAATTTACGGTTGGTACCATCAAACAAGACATTATTTTCATTTAAATATTTATGGATATGGTTTTATCCATAATCAAAAGAATACAAATTTGGATCTTGCGCATGGCGTTTATCACATGATCACCGCCTCTGACGTAGTAATAAGTTAAAGTATAAAATTTAATTAAAAATTTGTTTCTAAGTGCTTTCAACAGTGGGTGCATAATTTCCGTTTTATGCCAATAAAATCATTTTAAACTAGTTAACACTATTATACTCTTAGAATAACAGTAGTCAGGCGCGGCTCGTCTATAAGTCCTCGTTAATGATCCACCTAGTTTGTAATAAAACCAAAAAATAATAGCAAGCAATTATTCCTAACATCCTAACAAACAAAAAGTTCAAATCTATAACTATGCGAAAACTCCCTAATAATCAATTTAAACAACGAACACTTTATACGATCAGTGCATTTTATGACCGAATTTCTGAATGAAAATGCAAGATGCTTCAAGCCAAAAGAAAAAGAACAAATACGCATCGTACACTAGTAAAGGGTCAACGCATGACTACGCTAAATCGCACCGGGTTATTTCGTTGGTAATTGGCAGGCAACCCAAAATACTGGTGAGTATGTGAATGGCAGGATATTTCAAATGTTGAAATAACAAACTAAAATTATTTCATAAACGATAACAAAAGGATCTCTTAACCTCAAAAATATTCTTGTATAAAACGGTAATAATATATTGGGACTTCAAATTAAGGAGCACAGTGTTGCAATTCGGTAAAACTGCTGATTAAAATGGGTATCTAGATTCAATTTGGCGAAGAATATTTTCATAAATTACCTGATTAGTTATTAGATTTTACGAAAAATATTAGGCATCATTGTCTGACAACCTAAATAACACAAAGCAGGATAATAGTCAGTGTTTTAAGAAACTTTATATATAGCCATAAAGCGTAAGTTCTTCGTTATTTAGACTTGAACTGCAGATAAACCAAAACTGACTTCGCACGTTTTGCTTCATGGCTGAATTTTTAACGAAATCCATGATGGCAACCACTTAAACGCTTAACACTAGACTAACAGAACTATTTTCTTATTTTTAAATACGTTCATCCCATAAATCATAAAAATTCTTTAACAAATAGAATATAAACTGCAACAACAGAAAGCAAAACTTGATTATGAAATGTCATTATGTTCTAAATTTGCAACTGCAACGTTGCCAAGTCGCTTAATTTTAGTTTTCAATAAGAGTAGTAAACGCAGCCTACAAAAATCGTATATCTAACCGTAAAGACCCAGCAATATATATTTTGTTCTTAGAAATGTTATGTTGTCTTTGACAAATTTAGTGGCGTTTCAAAAAATATATATATTTGTAATGTGGAAACCTAATTTGAATCACCCTTTACTTTGCACACAATATTTTAGAATTTGATTTTTATTTTACTGTCCGGTTGATTCAAGGGTTGATTATTAGTTGGTCAAAAATTTGCCCCACTTCCACCAAGTCACGGACCGCGCCTAACAGTAGTATTATTCTAAGAAATTATTTCTCTAAAATCGTTCCCATATTAAAAAAATCACCAACATTCACAAACACCCCAGCAATCAGCTGATGAGTGACAACCCATGAGTCACGAGTGAAAATCCGAAGGTGTAAATCGACCATTAGACTTTTTTCTTTTCGCAATCAAGAAAAAACATGGCGATAAACGAACGTACCAAAAAAATGGACTTCTAAATGTACTAAAATGAAATAACCCCCTCATATTGGCTGACATGTGGTGGCAGTTTTGTAGTGGTAATACGTTATTATGGTAATTTCCCTATTAAGTAACTAACATTTAAAATGTTGTCACCTGACAAGAAAAAGTTATATGAATTGTTTTTATTTGTCTTACAACAATTATATTTTATTTGTTGCGTAATATTGTAAAACAATTTATTTTACTTTTTTGTCAAGTGGCAGCACTGAAATGTTAGTTACATAATAGAGAAATTACTAAAAAAACGTATTGCCACTACAAATCTGCCACCACATGTCTGCGGCTCTGTTCTTGGCATTTTATGCTTTATTTGTTTTTGATCTTTTACCAGTTAATTTTTCCAAAAGTAATGTCAAACTCTAAAGTGTCCATCAAACATTTCATTTTTATATTTTTTTTTTAGTTTTCTAACAAGTTTTTCAATAAGTTTTTAGGTAAACTGTTTACCACATTTTTGGTAAACTATTTACCACATTTTTGAGACGCAATCATTTGCCCAGTTCTCGTCTGGCGTCTTGTTAAGGTTTTATTTTATTAGATTAAATTAATTTTAACCGAGTGCTAATGAACCTTTGTTTATAGATTGAAAACTTTTGTATTGTAAGTAACTTAATATTAAATATTTCATTATTTTATTTCTTTTAAAGTAATAATAACTATTATTATATTGTGTCAGAGCAGAATAGTTCTACAAAATGTATTTTTTAATTTTATTCTGAAGAAAAGTCAAATAATATTTTGTTTAAATTCTGTTCTTGGCCATTCGCATTTGTCAGAATCATTCCATCTTGTGGCAAATCAAATAAAAACTTACTTTTGGCATTTTAGAAAGCACTCGCACGATTATGCAAGTATTCGCGTTAACTAGCAAGCGGTGCAACCAGTGAATATCGTTCGCAAGTTGAAATTATAACCTATTGGTGTACGTTTTTCTGTTGATTTTGATATTTTTTCTCATTAAATTATCATAATATTAAATAAAATTAACGGATAATATGCATCAAGTTGCAAATAATATAGCAGCAGGGTATAGAAAACGACTAAAATAGATACAACCAATACAGGGTGGCCCACCATATTCGACACGGTCTGTAGCTGGATAACCATGGGGTTTTTAAAAAAGTAAAAACTGAAACATATTTAGGTCGGATAAGGCCACAGTATAAAATTATTTTACTCTATACAGGATGTCTCAAAAAGAGTGACGTATCAAAGTTATATTTTAACGCCTCTGGTCAGTTATGACGACATTCTGTGACCTATAACTCGTTTCTTCCATTATCCATAATCACTGTGTCAAATTTTTTTAAAGCAACTATTAAGGTTATCAGATGGTTTCTCCTGGAATATTTTTCAGGATTAACTCTAGACTAAAGTAAACCATTTTTTCACATCCTACCAGTATTATATCATCTTGTTGTAGAAGAAGGGTTTTTATTTAAAATCTTTGAAATTTCTTTTAAACTGACTAAAACACTAGTAATCAATAAATGATACGTGTTATTTTCTTAAGAAAAATATTAATGGCTGCTATGTCACAGCCAACTTTAATTTAAATAAACATTTGGACTAAAAATTTGTAAAAACAGATTTTACTAAAAACACAAAAGATAGGTATAGGCAACCTATAACCATTTGAAAGAGTATTTTATTGGTCATCATAAGACGTAAAAAAATACATGGTGTTCCATTTAAAATAAGAGAGATATGGCTATTTGATTTTCTGAAAAATTGAAATTATTTTTTTGATCACTCTGTAAAATATTTGATCTTGATTTGACCTACGTATGATATAGCGGACTTTTTCTAATCTTGTTACACATTTTAAAGTTTAAAGTGTTAAAAGTGTTAAAAGTGTTAAAATAAAATCAATTTAATTTTACCTCTGCATTTTTCAAAAAAAATCAAATATCACAAAAATGAATAACATTAGACACTTAGTACTATAAACAAACTTGAGTTTAGTTACACTTTATTAAGACACCCTGTATAGACTAAAATAATTTTATACTTTGGCTTATCCGACCTGTATTTACTTTTTTTAAAAACCCCATGGTTATTCAGCTACAGACCGTGTCGAATATGGTGGGCCACCCTGTATATTGTTGCAGACTTTCAAAAATGTCAAAAGGTTATAGAATTTTAGAGAGTTAGGATCATTTAATTTAGTTTGTTAATTTATTTAAATAATTTACCTTAATTTTTCCAAGTTCTTTCATCACTTTCGAAGGTTTCCGAAAACGCCCGAATTATCTATTAATAACTTTTATGCCATCATGTACTATGGAATTTTCACGATATTTCTCGAATATTCTAGATCATTCTTTACTCTTCCACCATACTATAAAAGGGCGACGGGAAACCTTGGATCAGTCAGTATAAATTCGACTTTTGTGTTGTAAACTTCGAGACATTGACAAGAGTAGATTTTGTCGTTGTTGTAACCATAGTTACGTTCCATTGTTAATAAAGGTATAAAAACGAGAAGACACGTGTTTTTATACGAGGTGTTACGGAACAATATTAGTTGGAACTTATTCGCTGTTTTAAATGAGCCGGAATTTATTAAAATATTTCCACTGTAAAAGGATTCATGTAACCTTTATGAGAGTTCCTATAAAAACACAAGTTGTTTTATTATAAATTAAGACAATATGAAAGTCCAAAAAATATCCTTTACACTCTATTTAACATACTTTAGTTTTCTGAATAAAAAATAACAGCATAAACATCACATGTTGCCCAAATGCTAAAATAGTAACAATATTATTCTAACAAATTACAGTGTCCTAAACTTGTTTGCACCAATGCAATGTTATTAAACATGTCTTAAATAATATTTAAAATATAGTTCTTCTACAATATTTGCTATTTTCTGCTTCGCAAGTAAACTCTGTTCTTTTTATTTGCTCTTGTTTTTATTATATTAACTTTTTAAGATGCTATTTTTTCCTCTTTAACATTTTCTATGGCATAGGCAATTTTTTTTTTAAGTTTTTTTTTCTTATAGTTTTTTTATAAATGTATTTTTTTCAACTGATATTCTATTATTTTCGGACGCTTGTGAGACAAATATTAATTTTTTTCGTAATTTTCTTAAAATTTTTGTTCTTGACATTTTATTTAAAAATAAGAAAATTACCAACAAAATAAACACTCTTAATATCTGAAGTCAAAAAATGTGATGTTGTCAGATCGACTTTTACGTATACATTCTAATCGTTCGCATGAAATTGCGAGGGTATAGTAGGAACATTTTAAAAGCGCAAATTCGGTACCCTTTGAAATTAATACAAAAAACATAAAAAAGGCCGCCTGCAATCGGACTATTTTATATAAAGGCGCCGCTATCCTTTACAGCGACGCACCGATACACTATGGGATAGAAATTCATTATTTTGGCCAAAAAGCAACTTTGAAATTTTAATGGCTCATGCTGTGTATTTCAAAGTAGATACTTCAAACTACATGTATGCAAAATTATAAAAGGATATGACGACTTCTATTGAGGTAATAAGAAACTTGAGAATGTATTTTAAGTAAACATAAATATACAACATTTAATCTACTTGGTTTATTATTAGCTTTGTTTACTAAAAAAAAGTAAAAGAGTTTAAATAATAAGCAGCTATTGTTGTGTTTCCGATGCAGTCTCGGGAAGTCTCGCTACTTTTGTCAAAGATTTTTTACCTTTTTCTGTATCAGTTTTTGTACTTACAATTGCCTCCCTACTTTTGCTACTTGAGTGTAAGGACAGATACAAGATTTTTATAATTTACAAGGTTTTCCATTTTAAAAATTAATATGTTTTGGCCTACACTGTATATCCTAAAAGATAAAAGCATTCTGATGAAAGATATGGATTCTACAAAATCTACCCAACAAAACAGTGTTTTTTATTTGTTTTATACGTTAAAAAATAAAAACGTTTGGAAGATGTATCTCTATTACGCTTTTAAGAATAATTTAAAATGGATAGTCATATTTCCGAAACTAATTGGGAAAGACACATCATATGTAGTATTTTTTAAAGCATTAAAAAAGATTTTTTGGTGATGATATAATATTTAGGGTATTCCATTTAAAAAATGATAACTATTGTCGTACCCTGAATATCATTTGAGATAATAATCATCGGATTACTGATTAGAATACTACCGAATTAACCAAACAAGCTGATATTTTAGTTTATTCTGTACAATAAAAAATAATAATGTTAAGGGGGTGTAAATTTATAATAACATATAATAAGTTTTAGGTTTCCAAAAAGCATTTGTAATAATTTATAATATTTTTTTAAAAATATTTTTCCAGTAAAAAGCACCTCATTTTAAGTTAGATTGGTAAGTTTCAGAATTTTGACCAAAAAATTAATTTCTATCCCATAGTGCGATGACCAGCTGCATCAACCGGCATATCATAAAAGAAATATAGCAAAGGCGGCCGCGAAGACAAGCATGCCGATTTATTTGTTTTAAACTTTTTGTGATTTTTTTTCTTATCAAAGAGCACCGAATTTACATTTTTAAACTGTTCCTTTTATACTTAAAAATGCATTTCTTTAAAACATTCGCAAATATACATATTGCAAGATGCGCATACGCACAGATACGAATGATATCAAGAATTGAGCTCCTCCATTATGAGGGGGTCAATTTTCTCTGATCAGCCCATAAATATTGAAAGTCTATTTTATTTTAGTACGTTCGTGGGGAGATTTTATTAAGTATAATTTTTATAAAATGTCCAATTTTGATCTTTTGTTTTGATCAATAAGCTTATCTAGTGTCAAGATTTTGACTTTATTGTGTTTACACTATTAATTTGGCCTTCACGTTAAGTCACCTAAAATGTACTTTTTACCCCCTTAATAATTATTTTTTACTTACTAGGCTCAGCATTTGTAAGATAAAACAATGTAGTGGCCGTAAAGCACCAAAGCAAAATTCTTGAATTCATTTTTGATCTGGATCTTAACACAACCTGTTAAATAGTCTAGGCTTTTAAAATTTACGAAACTATTTATATAAGCAACAGAAAAACTTTTGTCATTGTTTTCTAGTAGGACATAGGTATCTTGATTAGATAAATTACTTATTAAATAGAAATACACATTTGTCCGTCTATGAGTAGTTGCCCTTTGATTGAGATCTTATACAGGGTGTCTCTAAAGCGATTTATGAATTCCTACTGCGTGTCAGCACCTTCATGGAGTTGAAACGCAGTAGCAAACTACTAACAGTATCGCCTTTATTTACCTCTTTAAACCCTACGTGAGTTTGGTGCTGCAGTCTGGGAGGAATTTAAAAGCATGCAAATGCATAAGCGGTTTGTGAATTTCTACTGTGTGTCAGCGCCTTCATGGACTTGAAACGCAGTAGCAAATACGGGCAGTATTACCTTTATTTACCTCTTTAAACCCTACGAGAGTTTGGTGCTGCAGTCTGGAAGGAATTTAAAAGCATGCAAATGCATAAGCGATTTGTGAATTTCCACTGTGTGTCAGCGCCTTCATGGTATTGACACGCAGTAGCAAATACGGACAGTATTACCTTTATTTACCTCTTTAAACCCTACGTGAGTTTGGTGCTGCAGTCTGGAAGGAATTTAAAAGCATGAAAATGCATAAGCGGTTTGTGAATTTCTACTGTGTGTCAGCGCCTTCATGGACTTGAAACGCGGTAGCAAATACGGGCAGTATTACCTTTATTTACCTCTTTAAACCCTACGAGAGTTTGGTGCTGCAGTCTGGAAGGAATTTAAAAGCATGCAAATGCATAAGCGATTTGTGAATTTCCACTGTGTGTCAGCGCCTTCATGGTATTGACACGCAGTAGCAAATACGGACAGTATTACCTTTATTTACCTCTTTAAACCCTACGTGAGTTTGGTGCTGCAGTCTGGAAGGAATTTAAAAGCATGAAAATGCATAAGCGGTTTGTGAATTTCTACTGTGTGTCAGCGCCTTCATGGACTTGAAACGCAATATCAAATATGAACAGTATCACCTCCCTTTACCACTCTAAACTATACGTAAATTTTGTACTACATTATGGAAGAATTTAAAAGCATGCAAACGCATAACTTTATTACGACTGAAATTTAACCTGGTAACTAAAGGTCTGTGCCCAAAAGCGTTACAAATCAGTCAAAGTGAATCAAACAGCTCAAATACAGTGAGATAATTAATACATAACCATTTTTAGAAAAAGCCATAGTTTATAAGTTCTTTTAGGAATTTTGTTATTACATATTCCGTTTCATTTAAAAGACAATTTTATTTTTTAAAATATTAAAATTAAACTTTTGGTTCTGTAATTGTACATTTTTATTGGCTAGCAATTAAGCTATTTTTTTTATTTGTTTTGTCTTTTGACTATGGTTATACAGCAAGTATTTATTATATTTATTATTTATTAAGCTAATAAATATTTTAACTTTTAATTTAAATTTGATACGAGGTATTACAAAATGATGTTAGCAAAGCCAAAAAATCTGACAAAACATTATACAGTGCTTGTGTAAATTAATGACCTCATCTCCTAACTTTTGAATTGTTTGATATTTTTTCATAAAAATTTGAGGACTTTAGTGAGACATCATAAACCAAATTTTAGACAAGAAATGACAGATATAAATTTTAATGTCACAGCTAGGCGCCATTTCAAAAAGAATAATTAAATGGAAAAAGTCATACTGTAAACTTTTTATTTAAAAAACAAACATTGACGCACTTCTTTTAGGTTATAAACCCTTTAAAATTCACAAAAACTAAAAGAAAACAACCGTATGATTTAATTAAATGCAATAAGGCGGTTAAGTAAAAAGATTTAAGGCGGGGACGAAGCTTCTCCTGTTGCCATGCAGTATGAATTCCAAATATAAAAACAAATTTGCTTGTACTTAAAACATCCCAGGTTTCAACATGCGTAGCAATTATAGGGCTGATTTCTGCGTTTTACTTTATGAATTCCTACGTGATATTTGTGCTGGCGCATAGTAGTATTTTTATAGTGTTCTAAAATAAAAACTCCAATTAAATCCTCCTGCATTTCAACACGGTAGGGTGTTGTAGCGTAGTAGGAATTCATAAAACGCGTCTCTAAAGGGTCTGTATGAAAGGCAACCACAAAAGTTCCTTTTACTAAAATATGACGATCTAACCCAAATTACCTTAGTCGACAAATTGATCATTTGCAAGATACAGGGTGTCAAAATTTTCATTTTACGAATTATTAATAAAAAAAAGTTTTGCATGGTCTAAAACCAAAAATGTAATTATCAAATATAAATTTCTGGCAGTGGTATAAGGGGTATGTCAAAAAATATGACTTTTTATCAAGAGAAAAGTACCTTTATTTTTTACAAAATCGAAATTTTTTATAAAGAAAAGTTGTTTAGAATTACAAATTACATTTAAATGTACAAATTTATTCATTTTCAGAAAAAAAACTTTTTTATTTTTATGCGTTAACGGTAAAAATTTAAGTTTGTACATTAGTTGATATTTATTTAGAAGTCTTATATGTAAAGAAAGCTTAAAAACTGTCTGATTGTGGTGGCTGTATTTTGCTTAACAATGGTCGTACTAAAATTTAAAAGAAAAGCGTTTTAAATCTTGAAGTTTTTAGTTTTGAGTTCAAGTGATAAAAAAATATCAAGCAACGTGTACCGCGCAATATCAGTGAAAACAAAAAGAATTTTTTGGTTCTTGTTTTTGATCTAAAAACTTGGAAAAATTGTTTCCAACTTGACCATTATATAGATCGGATAATTTGTTCATTTAGCTTAAATTTGCTTTTTTAAGGTAGGTACGACCACTTCTTGCGGAAATATTAAGCTTTGAATAAAAAATAATCTTTTTATCTTTAACAACCTATATTTCAGCAACCATTAATAGCACAAAAAAATAGGGAGGGTTTTAAAATCTTTAACAATTATTTAAAAATGTAGTGGCACTACCGCGTCGTCTAAAAGGGGCAGTGAAATGCAAAAACTGCATGTTTCAGTGCTTGGACAACGTTGACGGAACAGGGGAACGATGGGTTAAACATCTAATAACCAGACTCCCACGGTACTCTCGTATTTAGACATAGGCCTTCGTGGAATGACAAAAAGATAAAAAAATCTAAAAAAGCTAAAAATTACCAACAAGTAAATGCTTGCTGATTATTTTTACCCTTTAAATAAAGGTAAAACAATAATAAAAACCTTTTGTTTTAGTGTGTTATCTTTAAGTCTAATTTTGCAAAAATATAGTCTACCCTATTGACGTACTTGATTTTTTTTTGCTAAAATAGTATATCTTATTTAAGGTACTTATGGCGTTTTCCAAATGTATTTTAAAATAAAAAAGCAGTAACGTTGACAACTATTTTGTATAATATCAATAACTGATTATATAAACAAACACATATTGTCAAGTACCGATTTGCGGAGTAGGTATTAAGTTTTAAACATTTTGATATATTTTTTTCTATTGGTTTTAAGTTCATTTGCAATCATACCAAAAATATCACCTTTAAAATATGACTAGAGACTAAAGGTTGGAAAAACAGTACCGTATTCGGCTTAGCCAAAGTCCTGATAATCAGGGCCGTATTAACTGTTTGAGACGCCCTAGGCTAGAATTCCCGGAGTGCCTATTTTTCACCGAAACAAATTTTGAGGGCAAAAAAAAGGTCCTTTCCTCCGTAGCACCTATTTTTTGAGTACCAGGCGCCTTACTTTACCACCCCATCACCCGAAATAAAATTGGATGACCAAAAGTTTAAAAAAAAAAAAATCATTCCCTCCTTTTTGCCTATTTCATTCCAAATTTCCAGAGAAGTTACCAAAAATCCCCACCCGACCTAAACTTTTTAAAACTCCCTGTCTAGCTCCTATTACTCCCCTGTCTGGGGCCTATTTTTCATGACGCCCTACGCTGTAGCCTAGTCACCCTAATAGTTAAGACGGCACTGCTGATAATCCTTAAAAATGGGTTCCGCTATGGATTTCAGTGAAAGTACGAACGCTGTAAGTTCAACACAGCTACGTCATGAACAACCAAATTTTTACATACAAAAGCACCGACTTGCCATGTATTTTTTACCATAGACATCGCTTAATTGTAGCACTGAATAAACCGCAAATTGTAAACATAGGATTTCTGTACAAAGTTCTTCCCGGAGTGGCGGTTAGAGGTGCCGTACGAACGTTTTTTACCCTCGGAGATCAAGGAAAGATTCACGCTAAATTGACGGCATCTTTCTTCTGGATCTAAGCGCTGTGAGCGAAGATTCCTATAAGCTGATGGTATCCTGTTTGGTGGTGAACACGAGGTATTTCTCAAATGGCGGGAAATAGATGGGCGTGCCATGGGAACTGTCAGTAGTGAAAGTGAAGGTTATACGTAACACCAGTAGCAGGTCTTGGTTTGACAGCCGACAATTTATGCATTGCATCGATTGTAGAATTATTTTTGTTTTCTTTTTGGAATTTCTGGGAGCTACGAGCTCGATTATCCAGATTTTCCGCCGACAAAGCCCTGGAAAGCATAGTCCGGAAGGGGGAGAGTGGTGGATTGGACCTGAAGGGACCAAAACCAAGAAAAAAATAGGAGAGAGAGAGAGGATTTGAACTCTACCACAACGGGTATGGTTGGCTTTAGGTATGACCATAGCTGAGGTAACGTCATAAATGCCATGTTGGCGGCCTTGTTTTATGTCATCAGGTACCTTCTTTTAGCTATATTTCATCACTTCTTTTAGTTAGGGATCCCTGGACCATTTTTAAGTCATTACAAAAATTTTCGTTGGTGGTAGCGTACAGGGGTAGCAGGAATTAAGTGTGTTAAATTAACGATTATCAAAAATTTATCACTATCAGGTATTTTCTTTGTTAATTTTCAAGATATTTATCTAAATAAACCGAAAAAATTGTCCCACAAATGTAAGTTTTCCCCTACCACCATCATGTATGGTTAACGATGTCGTGAAAATAACTACTAAACTAACCAGCTAATTTTTTTATGTTAAATAAATACTATTTAAATAATTTAACAACCACATTGTTCTGCAAGTTGCGAGGTACGTCATCCTGTTTTTTGATATTTATTAAACCCAAATACTTAATATCTGCTTCCCTGTACCACCAACAAAAATTGTTTTAAGGAAAAAAGTTGGAAGTCTCGTCAAAATGAAGTTACTTACAAAAAATTAACTTGTTAGTAATGACTTGGAAAAATGGTCCATGGTCCCTAACTATTTATCAAGAAACCACTTTTTCAACTTTTAATAAAAATAACTTGCAAAACAAAAAGCACAAGTTATAGACGCTACTGATTTAATCATCAGCTGACAAATATAGTAACTTTTGACACTGCTATCAAATATTGATAATTTGTTTCTTCCTTTCCTCCCGTTGCAGTTTCCTGCACAGTTAAAAGCTGTGTTTGTGTCGTGATGCTTTCCAGTATATAGTAGAAGTGCCCACGATGCTAAATAGGGATTTACTGGAGTATCATAGAAACCAATTTATGCCATAAAGATACACTAAACATTGTAATCTGATAATCTTAATGCGGACCACGGATTTGTTTTAAGAAGGCAAAAAAAACTTAAAAACCTACAGCAATTTCCCAAGCAGCAAGCTGACGTCATTATGACGTCATTTTTAAGTCATTTTTGGTCATAGGACATCATCAGACCAAAATTATGACGTCATTTTAACGTCATGTTAATGACGTGTTTTTGACGTTGTTGAAGTGACGTCTTTTTGACGTCATTTTTTCGTCATACTAGCTCATAAAAATCTAATAAAGTCATGTTTAGAAAACCCGCCAGAAAAATTTTGTGACATTATATGATTCGTGTCAAAATCCTACCGAAATATCATATGACAGAAATATAAGAATAATAATTTAAAAAATTGAAATAGGAAAAAACTCTACCGATAGATGGCGCAATGGACGATAAACTACTACGTTTATTCAACATCTTCGCTTTTTATTGCCTATACCGTACCGATGAGACCAAAATAATTCGAGACCGGTCTGCGGTTGGTGATCTCAATTAGCTTTAAAAGAACTATCTCTCTATCCATCTTCGGCTAGTGTAAAAATCTGCATTTCTAGGTTGGACAGTGTCCCTGGAGATGCGACCTTGCAGTGCAAGGAAATGCAAGCAGTAAGGAGTTTTCTTCTATTTCAATTTTCAAATAAAATATTTATCATTTTAGCTTTTTTAAAAAAAAATATATGCGTCAATTTTTCGTCATCTTAAAGACGTTATTATGACGTCATTAACTGGACGTCATTTGTCTGTGATTTAGGAAGGTCAATTACACGTCATTTTGTCGTCATCTTATGACGTCTTTGCTGACCAAATGTGACCAAAAATGACTAAAAAGAGACGTCAATAAGACGTCAGCTTGCTGCTTGGGTTATTGGTTCACTTTTGCACCACTTTTCTGCAATATTACTAATGTGGAATCCATATTTAAAGAAGATTTAGCATTTATTTTTATAGATATGGTACATATTTTTAAAACAGGTACAAAAAATGTATTATCCGTTTAATGAAATGTCGAGATATTAGCAAGACCTACAAATAATATAAAAATAATTTTATACGATATAAACAGCTGGTTGTATTTTTCTAATTACAACTTATTTCTTGTAATTAGCCCGTTTACGAATACCCTGTATATCATCTGTAGGCCTAATACTTGTTTTTGTAGAGTAAAGTTATTCTTCTAGATTCTACTGAAAAATGCATGAGAAGACCACTTCACAATTATCTAAAAAACCAATTACAATTGAATGGTGCAAAAGATCATTGCTTTCCTGCAATATTACTAATGTGGAATCCATATTTAAAGAAGATTTAGCATTAATTTTTATTACTATGGTACATAATTTCACAATGGGTACAAAGAGTTATTATCCGTTTAATGACATGTCGAGACATTAGCAAGACCTACAAATAATATAAAAATAATTATATTCGATATAAACATAATGGCTGGTTGAATTTTTCTATATACAACTTATTTCTTGTAACTAGCCCGTTTACGAACACCCTGTACATCATTTCTAGGCCCGATACTTGTTTTTGTAGAGTAATATTATTCTTCTAGATTCTACTGAAAAGGGATGAGAAGACTATTTCGGAATTATCTAAACAACTAATTAAACTTTAGTGGTTCCGATAACCATCGCTTTCCTGCAATATTACTAATGTGGAATCCATATTTAAAGTAGATTTAGCATTAATTTTTATGACTATGGTACATAATTTAACAATGGGTAGAAAGAGTTATTATCCGTTTAATGACATGTCGAGACATTAGCAAGACCTACAAATAATATAAAAATAATTATATTCGATATAAACATAATAGCTGGTTGAATTTTTCTATATACAACTTATTTCTTGTAATTAGCCCATTTACGATCACCCTGTATATCATTTCTAGGCCCGATACTTGTTTTTGTAGAGTAATATTATTCTTCTAGATTCTACTGAAAAAGGGATGAGAAGACTATTTCGGAATTATCTAAACAACTAATTAAACTTTAGTGGTTCCGATAACCATCGCTTTCCTGCGATATTACTAATGTGGAATCCATATTTAAAGAAGATTTAGCATTAATTTTTATGACTATGGTACATAATTTCACAATGGGTACAAAGAGTTATTATCCGTTTAATGACATGTCGAGACATTAGCAAGACCTACAAATAATATAAAAATAATTATATTCGATATAACCAAATGGCTGGTTGAATTTTCTATATACAACTTATTTCTTGTAATTAGCCCGTTTACGAACACCCTGTATATCATAACTAGGCCCGATACTTGTTTTTGTAGAGTAATATTATTCTTCTAGATTCTACTGGAAAATGCATAAAGAGACTATTTCACAATTATCTAAAAACTAATTAAACTTTAGTGGTTCCGATAACCATCGCTTTCCTGCAATATTACTAATGTGGAATCCATATTTAAAGAAGATTTAGCATTAATTTTTATGACTATGGTACATATTTTCACAATGGGTACAAAGAGTTATTATCCGTTTAATGACATGTCGAGACATTAGCAAGACCTACAAATAATATAAAAATAATTACATACGATATAAACATAATGGCCGCTTGTATTTTTCTAATTACAACTCATTTCTTGTAATTACCCTGTTTTTGAATAGCAGATAACGGCAACGGTATGCAACCATGCATACGTTGGTTTTTATCGAATTAACAGTCTTTAAGTGCCCTATTGTTGAAATGATACTCGTTTATGGTTATGAGTATTGTTTTTGCTTGTGGTATTATATTGTATATGGACAGTGGCGTATCTATCGAGTTTTACCACCAGTAATAACATTGACCGGTTTGTTATATTATTTAAGAAACTGATTAGTTCGATGTTCCTGGAGAATTGAAAAAATAGTATTGGCAACGTTTCAGTTTAAAGTTTTATCGCTGTTCTTAATGACCTAATTACAACTCTTATTCAATATAAACAAAATATTATTTGGCTTTTTCAGAATAAAATTAAAAGTTTATTTAACATTTTATGAAAATTAAAACTTTTATACATTATGTAGAACGATTCTGCTCTTATACAATATAATAAGTTATTATTACTTTAAAAGAAATAAAATAGTAAAATATTTAATATTAAGTTACTTACAATACAAAGGTTTCAATCTATAAACAGAGGTTCCATTGGCACTCGGTTGAAATCATTTTAATGCAATAAAATAAAATCTTAACAAGACATAAGACGAGAACTGGGCCAATGGTTGCATCTCAAAAAATGTGGTAAATAGTTACAAAATGTGGTAAACAGTTTACCTAAAACTATTGGTAAACTTGTTAGAAAACTGAAATAAAAATTAAAAATGAAATGTCTGATGGACACTTTAGAGTTTGACATTACTTTTGAAAAAATTAACTGGTAAAAGATACACCTATTAGGTATCTTAACCAGATAAAAAACAAATAAAACATAAAATGCTTTATTATAAACATTTTTTACTATTCTTTTTATCTGGTTCAAAATGCCTAATAGGTGTACTTGTACCAGTTGATTTTTCAAAAGTAACGTCAAACTCAAAGTGTCCATCAGATATTTCATTTTTAATTTTTCAGTTTTCTAACAAGTTTATCGGTAAGTTTTTAGGTTAACTGTTTACCGCATTTTGGTAAATTATTTACCCCATTTTGAGACGCAACTCATTGGCCCAGTTCCAGTCTGGCGTCTTGTTAGGATTTCTATTTTATTGCATTAAATGACTTCAACGGAGCGATGAACCTCTGTTTATAGGTTGACAACCTCGTATTGTAATAGTAATCATTAATACTCTTATTATTTCTTTTGAAAGTAATAATAACTTTTATTATATTGTGTAACAGACAGAATAGTTCTTCATAATATATAAAGTTTTTAATTTTCCCTAAAATGTTAAATTACTACTTACAGAATTTTTATTCTGGAGAAAAGCTCAAATAATATTTTGTTTAAGTTAATCTCCCAGAAAACGAATAAAGCATAATATACACTTCTAGACAAAAAACCGTACAAACCATATTTCGTTTAAATTCTATCTTATATAATTTTTATCTGTAAACCGATTTTAATTAAATTTTGGTTCAGTTGTAACTACATGTATCAAGTTTATTAATTACTAAATGCAAAAGGCTTATAGTATTAAGTGTTATACAGGAAAGAGCCAAATGTTGCATTTTGACCCAAATTTTTGATCACCTGTAGAATAAATTAACGTATACTATTATCTCTATTCTAGACGGAAATATAATTTGTTAAAGAAACCAATGCAATTTAATTATGATGGTACGTACATATGCATACTATATTGGGATTAGATTTGGATTGTCATATTTCCGAAACCAATAAAGATAAGGGTAATAGTTCGATATAGCGGTTTTCGCTATTATAAGAGATTTTTGAAAAATTCTTTTGAGGGCGTTTCTATGGGTCGATTATTACACAAATCTGTGTGCGCGTTTTCCAAAATCCATTTCTTTAATTTATTATTAATAAAAACATATTACGGGACGGTGGAGTGAACAGGGTGCTGGGTGGGGACGAAACAGTAGAAATCCTACATTAAACGCCCCAAAACAGTATTTCACAGTACACACCGCACTTTTTGTTTACAAAAATGTCCGAAGAAATTGTTTAAAAACATTAAAAATAAATAATAGTTCAACAAATCCCGCCATGACTGTCACTGCATAAAAAGAAGAGTTTGCAATAGAACTGTAAATGTCTTGCTTAATGTTGCCAAATAAAGTGAGAAAGTGTCAATAGCTTAAAAAAAAGGAAGATACAGGACAAAACTCGTATAAAAATTTAAGTTATTCCTTCTTCCTATTATAATTTGTAGAGAAAAAAGGAAAATACCTAAACATAAAGAAGGAGGCATTTCTACAAAAAATACCATTGTTTCTCATGGAAATGGTGGATAATCCCAGAAATAGGCTTGGTGTTAATTCTTTATAAGAAGTTTAGGAACGCTGCTTCTATCAAGACTGTCATTTTCATAATGACGAACTTCATGTTATCAGCTGACCAAAATGAATGCGCCTATTTTCCTTCTTAAATTAACGGCGGACGAGCTATCTCACATGTGTGGGATAGTTTTTCGAAAAATTTAATACTTTTCAAAATTAATTTACATTTTTCATGTGCCCCGAGTGCAGTGTATTAATGTTTTCTTGTGTTTGACGTTGGATTTCTACTGTTTCGTCCCCACCCAGCACCTCTGTTCACTCCACCGTCCCGTAATATGTTTTTATTAATAATAAATTATAGAAATGGATTTTGGAAAACGCGTACACAGATTTGTATCATAATCGATCTATAGAAATGCCCTGAAAAAGATTTTTTCAAAAATCTCTTATAATAGCGAAAACCGCTATTTTGAAGTATTACCAAGATAAGTATGTCAAATGGAGTATTTCTTAGAAAGTCTCTAAAATATTTTTTACTGGTAATATAATATATGTTTTTTTTTGAATCATACCTTTTTGTCATACCCTGTACATCGTAAGAGATAACAAAATATGATTACTGATTTCGAAACTACGAAACTTACTTATCAAACTTATACTTATTTATTTTTTATTATAAAAACACAAATTTTAAGGGGATGTAAAATTATACCTTGACACCAGATCCATAAATTCTATTGTTTTTTCTTTTTTATTAATTTGTATTTTCTTTTAGAATAGACATACTGATATAAATTAAAAATCCAGTACACTATTGAAAAATTGAGACGTTCAATTATTCCACAGGGTGTTCGTTAATGTGTGTCAAATGCAACAGTTGGCTCTTCTCTGTATATAATATAACACTTAATTCTATAAAACAATTTTTTTCTATTTTTACCGTTTTTTTCAATTTTGAAGGGTGTACGGCCTAAACTGGTTTAAAATTTAGATTTAGCGGATGGAAAAACATGCCAGTAGATAGATCGCGTCAGCTGTACAAAAACTTTTTTTGTGCACTGGTGCACCAGCCCATACTATATGAAAAAACCGTTTTTGTACACCGCACCGGCGCGGCGCGACCTATGTACAGGCATGTTTTTGATCTGCTGACTCCAGATATAAAACTAGTTAAGGCCGTACACCCCCACTGATCTCGATGGATTGCCAATGTTATAACCTGCGCGAAACAAAAGTTACATTTCACTGGGCGAAAAACCGGTTTGTGCACGCAAGCCAGTTGAGGATAAACGCACGGACCCAAACAAACTATTCGCATTATGGGAAAGCATTTGTTGACCGCGTCCTGGTTTTCTGTTCAATGCGGTAGCTAATGAGTGTTACGGTCAGACCGCGGACGAAGGGTACAGGGTGCCGGTGTCTTGTATTTGGCACGGCTTTAGTGCGATGTTCGTCCACCCACTGCGCGTGATCGTAAAAATCCGAAAAATGCTTCTTGCCACTGCGGATCTTAATGTAGGTTATCTATGGTACACCCTCCAATTTTAAGTAAATTGCAAAAAAGCAAGAAATAGGAAAAATTTTCACACATTTTTTCCGGTTTTTGCAATTTTTCCGAAATGGGAGGGTGTACGGCCTAAACTGACTTAAAATTCGGATTTAGAGGGTCAACAAATATGCCCCTAGATAGGTCGCGTCCGGTGCACCGAAAAAAATTTTTGTGTCAGTGTAATTAAAAATCGTTGAAAACAAAAAATCTGTCTGCAAAGTCGGTTTTCTCACGATAGTTGAACGTGACAACGTCATAAGAAAATACTAATAGGAATGGTGCATTTTTCAAACAAAAAAAAATTAAACAATTTACACCACATTCACTCTTCACTGCACTTCCTACTTGACGAAAGCATGTAAATGTATTATTGTATAGAAGGCAGGCCGCTCAAAGTAGGAGAGAAACAGATGTCGAACGCGGAGGCCGATTGTTAGATACTCTTCCGCGCTGTCGTTACGCTTGTAATCTTTAAATGGACGCGCATGAGTCATGTTTTTTTTTTTTGTGCGTGCAGCCGGCTCCATCGAATTATAAGACGTTATCACGTCAAAAACAAAAAGTAATTTAACATTAAAATGACAAAAAATGTGCCCCATTTTAAATACAATTGTTGACAAGCTATAAAAAAGAGCAGCTATTGAAAGTGGAATGATAACAGATGGGTCCCAAATAAAACTGGTAATAACTTATTTTTCCTACGACCACTTGTGAAAATAGCAAATAGCACACTGGTTTTATGCATAGAAAATGGGTTATATCACACTAGTGTTGCAAAGTACTTTACAGCACTAGTATTGCAAAGAACTTTACAACACTCGTGTGATATATTATATTATGATGTCATTCTAAAAAACTGCTTGGTTTTGCAAGTGACATATTTATTGTAGTGACAGTAAAAAAAACTTTTTACTTACCTTAAACAGTAGAACCCAAATTAGCGAAAATCATCTTATAAACGTTAAGTTACTACACATTATAGGCTTTCTTCTAATATTAAAAAAATAATAATAATAAAATTTCCGAAAAAATAAAAACATAAACAAAAATAGACATAACCACAAAAAATAACTTTCATTGACTAGTCGCTCAGTGGCACAGTGTTGTCAGGTAAGTAGATCAATTTAAAAATCTTCCTTCTACCTTTGAGCACACTTTATAGAGGCAGCCTTGCCGCTTGACCGTTCGACCTAAAGCGGCAGAGAAAAACTCCTATAGATCAAATTCCTTTCTCTCTGTCTTCGTGTACTCAAACAACTAGTAAAATCTTTTTTAAATCCTTAATTAAACCTGAGGCTAATACACACTTTATGAATCCACTTTCTTTTATCCATTCATAAATAGAATCAGACCCTTCCGACGTTGCCAAATGCTTTCCATATTTTGCATGGTATAAATGACGTTTAATTGTCGTTTTTTTTTTCTTACTTTTAGGACTTTAGACTATGCATTTTATAATTTTCATATTATTTATATTTTTCTCAAAAATATGCAGAAAAAATGTAATTTTTACTTAATTTTACATGTGATGTTCAGTTTCATTAACTCGTTTTACTAATTTTACCCCACAAGCACCCCTTTTCACTCCCCGGTCCCGTAAGTTTGTTTACTGATATTTTTAAAAAACGGAATATTTTGGATATGCGCCACTTACGTTTTATTTAGAGGAGTGTCTAAAATATGTAAGTATCAATAATTTCTAAAACCCTTAAAATAGCAGAAAACCGTATTAAACTATTACCTAACCAAACCATACAATTTTTATTAAGTGAGGGCGTTTTTAAATTCCAAAATGATAAAAAGTTATATAATGCTTCTAGGTAGGTGATTTTCGATGTAAAAATATTGTCAAAATAGTATAATATAGCAGTGAGGAAAAGTATATATCACACTAGTGTTACAAAGTAAAAATCACCCTAGTGTTGCAAAGTTCTCAATTGTTTTTTATTTTTTCTGTGAAGACAAACAAACTTAAAATTTAGTTTTGGTGACTAATTTGTGGTCGTAGGAAAAATAGGTGTACAGTACTCGTGTGAAAATGAGTTTCCTACACTCGTGGGTTTGTCGCACTCGTGTGAAATTAGTCATTTTCCACACTTGTAATGTAATATATACTATAAAACAGAGTTTAAATTTTAAGTCAATCCTATTTGAAAACAATTTTTTCACTTCCTTGCCATTTAACATTTTAAACGTCTCATCCATCCATGGATGAGACCATGCTTTTCCTTATCGTAAAAATGTTCACATTTGGGAATTTCCATTTAAAATAAAACTTTTTATTAAATTTATTATTTATATCACTTAAAATAATTTTTAACATTATACCACTGGCAAACAAATATAAACGATAAAATGAAATGAAACAAATTATTATTAAATGTACATGACACAAGCATATAATAACATACCAACGTGCGTGCATTTAATTTTTACCTGGTTTTACGCTCTAAAATCTTCAGTAATTATTTTTTAAAATGTTTTGTTCTTCCTGTTATTTGTCGCAGATTGTGATTGTTTCAGATTTAAGTAGTTTATTTGTTTAATTCGAGTAATGTTTCCTTCTTTATGCTTATTGACCATTACACACAGAAAAAAAATGTCTTGTTTTAAGCAAATACAAGGTTTTAAAAATATGCATTGTTTTTGAATAGTTGTGCTTTTAAACCAAGATTTATTTTTACTTTAAAATAATAGTGGTTCCTAAACTGGGAGAAAAAATACTTTAATTTATGTCTTTAATGTAAAAGAAATTCTTTAAATTAAAATATCCTTAGTATTATTTTAAGAATATCAGAATCAAGAAAATAAGAATCTAAAGATTTATGATTTAAGCTCTTCAATATCTTAAATATAAGTTTTAAGATTTTAAACAAAAGAAATATTAAATGTTTCTATCAAAATATTAATAAATTTTCTTTAAAATAATAGGTTCTTATTTTAAGAACCTATACCAAAATCTTTAACCTTTATGTCAAAGAACCTATTTGTTTAATATAAGTATTCACTGAATTATGCTTTTTAGTACGGTATCAACGGTACGATTATATCCTACCGTCGAACAACGAAAGTTTTTTCTATAAGATACACTTGTTATTCGTATTATTCAACTTGGACCCCGGACAGCCAGTTTGATAAGTCCTACGAGGTGCGGCAAAATGCATCATCGATGGAGAAAGAGAGGTCTCGGTGAATGACATGATAAGCAGAATTCCTCTCTTAACAAAAGGGAACTAGTTGTTTATTTAATATAAATATCTTAATTAATTTAAATTTTTATTTCGGTCTGTGGTATTTACTATCTTGTCTTAAAGAAAGAATCTCTCAGTGGGAAAGCGCTCGATGTTTTTAACAGAATACACTAGTTCTTTAATGTAGACCCATTGGAGTCACTAAATAGAATAAGGTTATTTTTATTATAAAAGCGCCTTCTTTTGCAATTTAGGACGCAAGGCTGAAAACTTATATTTTTTTTTTCTGTTTTAGATCATATTTCTTTAACACATATAGAAAGTCACAATTCTCTTAAATTAAATCTAAGGCTTTGTGTTTAAGATATCATTTTTTTTCAGTGTAGTAATTTTCTAGTCAATTTTTTAAAAGAGGGTACCACCTTGAGGTTTCTATTCATGTACAGTGTGTCCCAGGATAGGTGTTACAAGAGGACAATGGACTGTAACAGGTTGAATTTTAAACTGATATTTTGGGATATCATGGTCCAAAAGTAATAAATAGAATATTTTACCTGGATTGGTATACAGAGCGAGTTAAACTAAAATATTAAAATTATAAAGTTTAATTTTGTGTCAAAATTTAAAGTTAAAGTGTCAATATGTTTTTGTCAGATACAACTTAAAAATGGGCATAAGGGAGCAAAATTTTAAAGAAAATTCCACACCACTGTTTCTTGACCAATCAAATGTGTAGTTTTGATTGCATTACCATGACAACACAAGCTATTTATCGGAAATTTTTTTCTCCTGCCTGGGATACCCTGGAGCGAATTATAGTGTGGAAATTTTTTGACATTACGTCATTGAATTTGTTTTAACGTCATGTCTGTCATTCAGATACATAATTAAAGAAAATGTTATTTTGTACCAGTGGTAGTATTTCAGACATAACATAATAATATAAAATAATGTAAGGTTTTAAGACCCTAAATGACAATTTTATACCACTAAAGTTAGCAAAATAATATCATAAGACTAAAGTAGTGTGACATAAGTGAAGAGCAAACGAAAGCAAGGTATGGGTCTAAAAAATTAAAAATAAACTATTTTTACCAACTGTAGTAATATAAGGTATATATAATATAAAAGAATAGACAATGATAAGCTCTTAAAATTACATATATTTGCAACTACAATTGGTAAAATGGAAAATATTTATTTTATAGTAAAATTTTAAAGCTCGTGTCAAAGTAACAAATATTAGTTTAAAGAATATTATTTAACACAACTTGGTGTGAAATTTTCTTACCGAATACCACACGTGCTTCAATTATTCCGGGAAATTTAGCACTAGTGGTATTACAAGTGAAATTTTAATCAGCCAAGTCGGTCTATATAGGGTCGCGACATTCGGCCATATTGCTTTGACGTGTGATGACGTCACATCTCCCCACTTTTCGGCCATGTTGTTCAGTGCCGGAGGTATACAGTTTATTGTATTATTAGGAACAACCGTTTACACAACAGTTTTTAAATATTATTAAGTTGTAATTCTTTTTACTTTAAATAAAAACATTTGGAATTACATCTTTTAACAAATATCACTTCCAAAACAATGCAAAATGAAATGCGCAAATTCTAGACGCCACTGGATTGATCATCAGCTTTGATTTTACTCCTAGCTCCTGCCAACTTTTCTCCGTGGTGGAGTGCCCTTCCTTGGCGTCCCTGACCTCGAACCGCCCAAAAGTTGAGGATAATGTCAACCTTATAAAGAGGAACTAACCCTGAATCAGTCAAGGATTTTTTTTTTTTTAAATTCGCTTTCTTGAGCCAAGTGTTAATGCGGAATGTAAAATTTTTACCAAATATATTTTTTTAACTTCGGGTCTTTACCTTTTAAATTATGACATAATATTTAATTTGTTCCAACATTTATTTATACAATTTTGTCTTATTTTTAAAAATAAAGGTACTTTTTACACTTGGTCATTTTTTCCATATTTTTAGTTATAACTCTGTATTTTAACTGTATATTACCAATCGCAGTAAAATTCTGTATTTATTAGTTTTGGACCATGCAACCAGTTCTTCCTGGGTAAAATACTGCTTTAAAATAAAAATGTTTAGTTTATTTGTCTTTTTGTAACACCTATCCTCTGAACACCTTTAATTACTTGCAAAATTAGCTTAAATTTGGTTTACACGTTTAGTTTAGTAGGTATGTGCCACTATTCCAAATTTAACAGGGCGGAACACCCAAGATGGCAAACTAAGAATTTTTAATGCTCTTCTGCAATATGGGTATTAAATGAGAGAGCTTGCTGAGAATAACCCGAAAAAAAATGTGACGTCACTTTTCTATTCTATTTCTATTTTTTTCTTTTGGTTATGGTCCCTTCAGGTCCAATCCACCACTCTCCCCTTCCGGACTATGCTTTCCAGGGCTTCGTCGGCGGAAAATCTGGATAATCGAGCTCGTAGCTCCCAGAAATTCCAAAAGAAACAATAATTCAACAATCGATGCAATGCATAAATTGTCGGCTGTCAAACCAAGATCTGCTACTGGTGTTACGTATACCCTTCACTTTCACTACTGACAGTTCCCATGGCACGCCCATCTATTTCCGCCATTTGAGAAATACTCTCGTGTTCACCACCAAACAGGATACCATCAGCTTATAGGAATCTTCGCTCACAGCGCTTAGATCCAGAAGAAAGATGCCGTCAATTTAGCGTGAATCTTCTCTTGATCCCCAAAGGTAAAACGTCCGTACGGTACCTCCAACCGCCACTCCGGGAAGAACTTTGTAGTCCTCTATGCACGTCCGCACTGTCCGGAGGTCAAACAAAAGAGTGTCTGACGTCACTTTGATTCCAATATGGTTTAATTCCAAAGATGGCCGGACTAGTTATTTTTAATGCACTTCGACAATATGGGTACAAATGAAAGGCTGGTTGAATGGTGCGCCGAAAAATAAATAATAGTTTAAAAAAGCTAAAAACACGCTTTTATATGCAACCGAACTAAAAATTAGAAAATAATTTTTCATTAAAAAAATATTGTCACTTCATAGTAAAAGCGTGGGGTGCTTAATATATTAAATGTTATAATTATTATAATTGCCAATATCTATGATGGAAAAGTTATGAAAAATAGTAAAATGCACCCCACGCTTTTTACTATGAAGTGACAATATTTTTTTAATGAAAAATTATTTTCTAATTTTAGTTCGGTTGCATATAAAAGCGTGTTTTTTAGTTTTTTAAACTATTATTTATTTTTCATTTTTAGTTCGATATGCATTTATGTATGTATAAAAGTTTGGAATGTTACCAACAGATGGCAACCCACTAAAAAATTTTTCGCCATTTTGTCAAGAGTAGCAAAGTTTTTCAGATGGACTTTCTGAAAATAACCTAATATAAAATTTGGAGTAAAATCGATTCAGATCGAACTCTTGAAATGGCCGGTGGTTGGTACCACTGGGACGTACAGGTGACAGATGACACTTGGTGGTATCAAGCAGTGGTTATAATAATATACTGGATTTTTTTTTCCTGGCGATCCAAACCAGGATAACGGGATACTGTTTGCAGATTATTGCATTGTCATGGGTCCTTAATACGTGTGCAAAGTTTCAAAGAAATCGAATGGCTGGAAGTTGGTTAAATGTTAGGCTCAGATAGTAACAACCCAAGCGTAACAAAAGCGTGCTAGTAAGGTAACGTCTATTTATTAGTCGAGTATGGCTGAATCTGGGTTTCTTGTCTTGTATACAATATCGGCAGTAACTACAAGGATTTCGTAGGAGTACGAATAAGGTTTAAGTTCCTATGGCCCGAATCTAGCTGGGTACGGTGCGGACTAGAGTTTTTGAAGTCCTCAAGCCGCAAAATGTCAAATCGCTATTACAACTAAGCTGTTCGAAATTAAGCGGCAGACAACCTTGCAACAATGATGCGTTTACAAATGAACAGACTGAGAAACCTGTCCAGCGATAAGTAAAATATAAAAAAAGTGAATTAAAGGTATAAAGAGATGTTTCAGAAAGATTTTATAAAAGGGAAAGAAATAAAATAAACCTCTTTTAAAAACCTTAAGTATAAACAAAAAAGCTTGTTGCAGATTTATCTGTGTAGATAAACAAATGAATTAAACTTTATCAGAAATAATTTCAACTTTTTAAATATTTTATTTGGGTAAATCCGAGTACTTGAATCTGGTAACAAGCTTTTATATCATATATTAGTTGTGTAATTTTGTTAAAATATGTTAATTGTAAAAGTTTTAAAGAAAAAGTTTTGTACTTTTTAGTGACTTTTAATAAAATCTTGTTCCTAAAATACTTTTTTAATTAATAATTTATTTACCTTTATTACTATGATAACGTTAAAAAAATAGCGTTTTTAAATGGTCACAAAAATCCTATTTACTATAGAGACATTTTGCACCTCTTAAAATAACAGACGTTTTTTGGCCTCCTTATGGTTATCGTTATTAAACATAACGATTACGGCAGCAGTTTTAGACAGAGATTTTGCAGCCTCTTTTAAGAAATATATCTTGCGTCTGCGCTTTCGACACATAACCTTATTTTTGCCTGTGGTTCACCCATTTTAAAGTTAACGAAAATCAGTATTTACTTTTATTCTTCATAAGATATAAATTCATATTTAAATATATGCAAACACTTCTGTTGATTTCTGTTTTTTAAAGTAGATGCAAACAATACAGTATAAGCAAAACACAAAAAGTAAGGTTAGGTTTGGTAGTAGAATAAAAAAGCAAGTGTGCCAAATTGTAACATCTAAATTAATTACTGATTTAGAATATCCGTAAAAGTGCAAGTCCGTTTTAATTTCTTAACACTATTTGATTTTTATTACTGCTATAGATTTTTCGCTAATTAGAGCCTAGGTATAAATAATATTTTAATTAATACGGCATTAAAATTTTAACCTTTTAAATAATTGATATTAAAATTTCTACAATCCGGCAACCACGCAGTTTAACAATAACGATAACGATAACGATAAGCTCTTCGGTATTCATCCGTAATTAAAGGAGTCCAGTATGGTTAATAACGATAACGGATCATGTTTGCGTTACTGCGCAGTCTCAGAATAACGTTAACCACAACGGAATTGCAAAATAGGGGGTGCAAAATGTCTCTAATATTCCAGTTTATTCACTTTAAGATATTTCCACGACATTTCCAGTTATTCCAAGGAATAATTTACACATTCCCATTGTACCTCCATGATTTTGAGTGCATCTTTCTTTTAATATGAGAAATGTGCAGAACATGTTTTTAATATGCGTAAAGAGACATTGCCATAATAAAAATGACTGCTCTTTTTTTAATATTCTCTGGTCCATACGTTTGCGACTGCATAAGCGTAGGATCATTTACAAATGTTTCTCTATTAACTGCTTACTTCATACAGGATGTAACAAAATGCTGTCCAGTGGAGATTCAACAGCTACATTTAACAGTGTCAAAAAAAAAAATATAATACTACAAACAAAATATTATTTGACTTTTCGCCTAAGAATAAAATTGAAAAGTTTATTTAACATTTTATGAAAATTAAAACTTTTATGCATTATGTAGAACTATTCTGCTCTTACACAATAATAAAGTTATTTATTACTTTAAAAGAAATAAAATAATGGGAAGCAATATTTAATATTAAGTTACTTACAATACAAAGGGTTCCCAATCTATAAACAAAGGTTCATTAGCACTCGGTTGAGAAATTATTTTAGTCTAATAAAATAAAATCTTGTATCACGCCGCCAGACGCGAACTGGGCCAATGGTTGCGTCTCAAAAATGTGGTAAATAGTTTACCAAAAATGTGGTAAACAGTTTACCTAAAAACCTATTGATAAACTTGTTAGAAAACTGAAAAAAATATAAAAATGAAAATGTCTGATGGACACTTTAGAGTTTGACATTACTTTTTGGAAAAAAGTAACTGGTAAAGGTACACTTATTAGGTATCTTAACCAGATAAAAAGAATAGTAAAAAATGTTTAGCCATTGATAAAGTATTTTATGCTTTTGCTGTGTATTTGTTTTTCTGGGAGATTAAATTTAAACAAAATATTATTAGGCTTTTCCTGAATAAAATTAACAAGTTTTATGTAACATTTTATAAAAATTTATTATATTGTGTAATAGCAGAATAGTTCTACATAATGTATAAAAGTTTTTAATTTACATAAAATGTTAAATAAACTTTTAATTTTATTCTGGAGAAAAGCCAAATAATATTTTATTTAAATTTAATCTACCAGATTAGATTAAAATAATTTCAACCGAGTGCTAATGAACCTTTGTTTATAGATTGAAACCTTTGTATTGTAAGTAACTTAATATTAAATATGTCATTATTTTTTCTTTAAAGTAATAATAACTTGTATTATATTGTGTAGGAGCAGAATAGTTCAACATAATGTATAAAGTTTTAATTTTCATAAAATGTTAAATAAACTTTTTAATTTTATTCTGGACAAAAGCCAATAAGATTTTGTTTTTAGATTAATCTCCCAGAAAACAAATAAAGCATAAAGTACTTTATTATATGGCTAAACATTTTTTACTATTCTTTTTATCTGGTTAAGATACCTAATAAGTGTATCTTTTACCAGTTTTTTTTTGGTTTTGCCCAAAAGTAATGTCAAACTCTAAAGTGTCCATCAGACATTTTATTTTTATATTTTTTTCAGTTTTCTAACAAGTTTATCATTAAGTTTTTAGGTAAACTGTTTACCACATTTTTGGTAAACTATTTACCACATTTTTGAGACGCAACCAGTTCTTCCTCCGTCTAACGTCTTGTTAAGATTTTATTTTATTAGATTAAAAATAAATTTCAACCGAGTGCTAACCTTTGCTTATAGATTAAAACCTTTGTATTGTAAGTAACTTAATATTAAATATTTCATTATTTTATTTCTTTTAAAGTAATAATAACTTTTATTATATTGTGTAAGAGCAGGATAGTTCTACATAATGTATAAAAGTTTTAATTTTCATAAAATGTTAAATAAACTTTTTTAATTTTATTCTGGAGAAAAGCCAAATAATATTTTGTTTAAATTTAATCCCCAGAAAACAAATAAAGCATAAAATATAATATGCACTTTAAAAGTCTTTAAAAGGTGGAAAAATCCCCTGAGGCTAAAATATGATGGCCACAGCCCGTGAGCAGCAGACTTTCATTATCTTATCATAGTGGCTTTGGCAGGTACCAGGTACCAAGGTTAATGAACTGAAACTTTAAACAAAATATTTTTCCAGTCACAAGACAGTTTTGACAGTTCCAGCCCTCTTGGCAGACAAACATTTTGGTGTGGCCCAATGGTATGAGATAGTCCAATATTTTTGTTATTTAAGGGTTTCCAAATGGGCATCTCGTAAAAGGTATTTCGATGTATACAGAGTGTCCCAAAAACTATTGCTGTGAGGTTAGTTTTTAAAGTTTATTTTCGGGACACGCTGTATACATTAAAATATTTTGAGGACATCCCTATTAGGGAACCCTTATTTTTATATACAGTTTTGTCATTTCTTGTTAAATAAAAAAAAATATATTTAGCCTTTTACAGACCATTGGACCACCCTAGAATGTTTGCCTGCCAAGTGGTTGGAACTGTCAAAACTGTCTGGCGACCGAGAAAATATCGTCTATGTAGGTACCCAAGTAACATATCTAAAATTCAGCTTTAGAAAATGAAGAAAGTTGATTTTTATTCATTATATAACCTTCAAACTTCATAGTCTCCCAACGCTTCTACCTATATTGGGAGCATGCACTTCAAACTCCGAACAGTGCGGACGTCGCGTAGAAAACTACAGAGCTTTTCCCGGTGTGGCGGTTAGAGGTGCTGTTCGGGCGTTTTTACCTTTGGGCATCGAGGAAATATTTACGCTAAATTGACGGCATCTTTCTTCTGGAGCTAAGCGCTGTGAAGCGAAGATTTCTATAAGCTGAGGTTTTCTAAGCTTTGGCGAGTGTGCACGTGCTTTTCTAACGGTCAGGGACTGTTGAGCCCCTCCGCTTGAAGCGTCAGTTTTGACAGTAACCGGTTGTACGTAATACCAGTAGCAGTTCTTGGTTTGACAGCTGTTAATTTATGCATTGCATCGATATTTGATTATTTTGGAGTTTCTGGGAGCTACGAGCTCTACTATACAGAACTTCCACCGACGAAGCCCTGGAAAGCATGGTCCGGAAGGGAGAGCTGGCGAAATGGACCAGAGATAAGAACAAAAAAAAACACTTTTGCGTAGGTGATAATTGGCAATTGCAATACGTCCAGATCAGTGGGGCACGTTTTACTCGTTTAAAACAAATCTTATTTAATTTAGCGTCACTCTTGACTAACAATAACAATTCCACGAGCTCGACTGTCCAGATTTTCCACCGACAAAGCCCTGGGAAGCATAGTCCAGAAGGGGAGAGCGAGGCGAATTGGACCAGAAGGGATCAGGGCCAAAAATAAAAAAATCCTTTTATAGTTTTAACAAAATAACGAAGGTCTGTCGCTCACGCTCTTACTCTATAACAACCAAAAGTGAACGATTTCGGAGATCAAAAAGTGTCAAAGTTCACTTTGGTTTAGCAATCTTACCAGATCAAAAATTAAAATATGCTTGCATTTTTACTGTAAAATTTAAAGGGCGCCACCTATGGTATCTTTTACACATGTAAAATGGAATATTTTTCGTTAAACCATTCTGTATTTAACTTTTAGGTAAAAATACGAACTTATTTTTTAATTTGCTTACAAAAGGTACAGGTGGTAAAAAGTTAATTTAAACAGCCGTTTATCTGTTTTTAAAAAAGTCAATTTTCGAATGACTAAGTCTACAAATATACAGTGTGTTTCAAAATAAGATGATGATCTTAAATACTTGGTAATTTTAGAAAGAAAATCTTAAATAATGCAGGGTGAATCAAAAATCGATCACGAAACTTAAGGGGGGTGAATTCTACTTGACAAAATAAAGATAGAGCTTCATATATATTATTTTTTTCAAAATGTCATTCGTTTTCGAGTTACAAGCCGTTAAAGTTCAATTCTTATTTTGGTTATTTTAGCCATATTGCATTTATTTTTTAACCAATCCAGTTGATATTTGACACAAAATCGAGCTTTGCAGATTCTAAAATTTTTAAGACAAAAGTACTTTTTTTAAACACGGCCAGAGGGCACTTTACCTAAAACTTGAGAATTTATTTATATCATAACTTTTTAATTTTGACAGATATCGCAAACCTTACCGTTTAAGTACCAATAGACATCAAAGTTTTCATCAATTTCAGTCAAGTTACTTACATACATACAGGGTGTCCAGTAACTCAACTGACAAACTTAACCAAAAGATTCTACAATAAAAAAAAAACTTCTTATAAACATATGTCCTAAACGTCTTAGTTTTTGAACTACGGGTGTTAAAAAATAAAAATATTTAGCATATCGTAGTTCAAAGACGTTTAGGACATATGTTTATATGAAGTTTTTCTCTTATTTTCTGTTGTAGAATCGCCCCGTAAAGTTTGTCGGTTGAGTTACTATGGCACCCTGTATGTATGTAGGTAATTTAATTGAAATTGATGAAAACTTGATGTCTCTATTAGGTGTCTCAAACGGTAAGGTTTATCGACTTTAATAAAGAGTACCTTATTTTTAAGTTTTTGATTGTCTATAAAATGGCGCCCCCAGCTTTGCGATATCTGTCAAAATAAAAAGTTATGATGTAAATACATTTTAAGTTTTAGGTAAAGTGCCCTCTGGTGGTATTTAAAGAAGTACTTTTGTCTTAAAATTTTGAATCTGCAAAAGCTCGATTTGTGGGTTAAATATCAACTGGATTGGTAAAAAATAAATGCAATATGGCAGAAAAACCACAATAAAAATTGAACTTTGACGGCTTGTAACTCGAAAACAAATGACACTTAAAAAAAATTATATGAATTTCTACCCTTATTTTGTCAAGTAGAATCACCCCCTTAAGTTTCGTGATTGATTTTTAAATCACCCTGTATACTTATACTTTCGTTTAAATACTATATTTGTTATAAAACAGTTTTTATGATACACAGATGGATAAAGGTCGCTTCCCATTCGGATTATTTCTGATCTAAGACTAAACGTATTAGCTATAACTACAAGTGCCACATCGATTTATACTTATGATTTCATGGATTTATACTAAACAACTTAAACACGCGCACCAATTATTTTGATGTTAATTTACCGACAAGCTGTAGATTGGGGCGAACATCGAGCTTTAACACTTATCCGGTTCGCAACGGTGTGCGTTCTAACTTCCAGTGTCATAAAACTTTCAAATACTGTGCTTTTAAAAATTTAAAAACCTTTGTTTTTACTTTGATATCCTGTAACTTTCTTATTATCAACTTTTGAATTTAGGTATGTTTGGTTTAGTCTTAATATTTTGGCATAAGGAATCTGTGGTTTTTCTGTGTAAAATTAATTAACGGACAACCTTTTTTTATTTATTAATTTATTTATTCATTCAGGACATAGGACACACAAAAAGGTAAGATACCCACTGGAGTGTCTAAAGAATTAAATTAAAATCTAAATATCTAATCTAATCTAATCTAATCTAATATATTATATAAAATGCTAAAGTACGTTCGTGTGTCCACGATTTTCACTATCATCCGCAACTCCGATCAACTTCCCGTCAGGGTTACAAATACCCCTTGGTCTCCCATTGTGAGTAAGGGAGTTTGGTCGGGGTGGGTGGAAGTGGGTGGTTGTGGGTGGCAAAAATGTAAAATATGTGTAGTGGCGCCATCTGTTGTCGAGTAGTTGAACTTCATTCAGAACAACGGTTATTTGGGTCTCATATAAACTCCCGAGCGAAGCCGGGAATCATAACTAGTATATTATATAAAATGCTAATGTACGTTCGTGTGTCAACGATTTTCGCTATCATCCGCAACTCCGATCAACTTCCGTCGGTGTTACAAATACCCCTTGGTCTCCCAGTGTCGAGTAAGGGAGTTTGGTCTGGGGTGGGGTGGAAGTGGGTGGTTGTGGGTGGCAAAAATGTAAAATATGTGTAGTGGCGCCATCTGTTGTCGAGTAGTTGAGACTTCATTCAGAACAACGGTTATTTGGGTCTCCATATAAACTCCCCGAGCGAAGCCGGGAATCGTAGCTAGTATGATATAAAATATAAATAATCTTAAAATAAAAGATATAAATAGTTTTAACAAAGTTAAAACTGAATAATTCACCTTAACTTGTTTTGGGTGTTATTTAAGTTATTTTATGTTACTCTTATATATAAAATATCTAAAATAAGGATGTAGTATTAAGTCAGGGTTATTATTAATTTAAATTAGAGAATTATTAATAGAAATCAAAAATTTCGCACACATAATATTTTGTTTCTGCCTGACTTACTTAGAAGGACAAATAAAAATAAACTTCGCCATTATAAATTTTCCTGAAACTGTTAATTTTACTTATTTTTAGCTTTATTCTCATTTTAATATAAAGCTCGTTGACAAGTTAACATGATTAAATTCTATATTAAAATAGTATTCGTAGGTCTTTACCGAAAAATGACAGTATGAACATCTAATGGAACTAAATCTATTATTCAAACTTTGCATTTTTGTAATTAATACTTGTGAATTTAAACAGGGTAATTCAAAAATTGATCACTTAAGTAAAGACGGTAATTCTACATAATAAAAAAATTAATGCAGCTTTATATAGTTTATTTTTCAGCTGTCATTGGTTTTCGAAGCAGTGTTGAATTTTGACATTTTCTCAGGGGGTAGTTTAATATTCCTAGGGGGATCCTAAAGTTATTACCCCCAAAAAATAAAACAAAAGCAAAAAAAAGGTTCTTTGTGATGTACAAACCAACACAAATTACTTTGCTTACGTTACTGTTGTAGAATGTAGAGGGAGCCACCTGCAGTCCTTTGCTTATGTTTACATTGTTATAATTTTTTTCCTCGGTATTTTATGGCTTTAGTAAAAATTTTCTATTCTCTCATACTTTGAAACAATGTTGGTGCCAGAACTGAGCCTGAGGCACTTCAGCATTTACTTGGTGAAAGCTTGAAGAATGGCCGTCCACAATAACTGATATACGTCGATCAGATAGATAACTAGAGTAACTAGAGCCAAGTACAGAGTTTGAGTTAAAAGACTATAGGAGGGAAGTTTATTAAGAAGTGCGCCATGCCAGACCTAGTAAAAAGTTTTGGATATATCAAGAGCAATGATCTGGAACTCACCAAAAAACTCAAGAGACTTATTCCAACAGTGTGATACGAAGGAAAGAAGATCTGCTATAGATCTTTGGTGGCGAAATCCATACTGCCTGTCATGCAAAATTTTGTGTTTTGCTAAATACTTAAGAATTAATTAAGAATTTTGAGGACATAAAAAGTAATTTGAATTTTTCCGATTTAATTTGATCCACTTTCCTCTATCGTTGTGAATCCGGGACCTGTGCGGCCTCGTTGCGGTTATGTGTGGCCAAACCTTACCCCCGTTTTCGCCGAACAAAGTTATAAAAAATTATACTGAAGCCTTTGAGTTTGCTGACTTTTCGCGTTCTCTACGTGTGAAGGGTCTCACAAGACTCCATACACTTCGATAGCGTTGGTCGAATGCCCGCATTCCCGGCGGAATAATGTGAAAAGGCAGAAAGGCTGATACCAGGAATTTGCCTAGGAATTCGCCGTCAATTCAGGATACTTACTGTCGCACTTGCTCGCGTGCTTCCTTTCAGTTCAGGTAGGCTCGAAGGCATGATCGAACAAAAATACCCATTCTAAAAAAAGCTGTTTTATTGCACAGGGCTAATTTAATTATTCAACACCCGCCAATGACTCTGCCAAAAAACATCTTTGACCTTAATAAACAACTGCAACTACCTAAGGTAATAAAAACTTATGTACCCAACACCCAGTCCGGCCGGATAATTTGTAGCCAGTTCAGCGCTATAAAAGGCTTATTAAAGCGATATCATTATAAAAGTAAGTAATAAAATTTAACACATTAAAAATACAATAATTTGATCCACTTTCCTCTATCGTTGTGAATCCGGGACCTGTGCGGCCTCGTTGCCGTTATGTGTGGCCAGACCTTACCCTCGTTTCACACTAAGCCGTTTTCGCCGGACAAAGTTATAAAAAATTATACGAAAACTTTGAGTTTGCTGACTTTTCGCGTTCTCTACGTGTGAAGGGTCTCGCAAGACTCCATATACTTCGAAAGCGTTGGTCGGTTGCCCGCATTCCCAGCGGAATAATGTGAAAAGGCAGAAAGGCTGATACCAGGAATTCGCCGTCAATTCAGTATACTTACTTGTCGCACTTGCTCGCGTGCTTCCTTTCAGTTCAGGTAGGCTCGAAGGTATGACCGAACAAAAATACCCATTCTAAAAAAGCTGTTTTATTGCACTAGGGTTAATTTAATTACACAACACCCGCCAATGACTATGCCAAAAAACATCTTTGACCTTAATAAACAACTGCAACTACCTAAGGTAATAAAAAATTATGTACCCAACACCGAGTCCGGCCGGATAATTTGTAGCCAGTTCAGCGACATAAAGGCTTATTAAACCGAGATCATTATAAAAGTTAGTAATACAATTTAACACATTAAAATAAAATAATTTGATTCACTTTCCTCTATCGTTGTGAATCCGGGACCTGTGCGGCCTCGTTGCGGTTATGTGTGGCCAGACCTTAACCCTCGTTTCACACTAAGCCGTTTTCGCCGGACAAAGTTATAAAAAATTATACGAAGCCTTTGAGTTTGCTGACTTTTCGCGTTCTCTACGTGTGAAGGGTCTCACAAGACTCCATACACTTCGATAGCGTTGGTCGGTTGCCCGCATTCCCGGCGGAATATTGTGAAAAGGCAGAAAGGCTGATACCAGGAATTTGCGTAGGAATTCGCCGTCAATTCAGTATACTTACTGTCGCACCTGATCGCGTGCTTCCTTTCAGTTCAGGTAGGCTCGAAGGCATGATCGAACAAAAATACCCATTCTAAAAAAGCTGTTTTATTGCACAGGGTTAATTTAATTATACAACACCCGCCAATGACTATGCCAAAAAACATCTTTGACCTTAATAAACAACTGCAACTACCTAAGGTAATAAAAAATTATGTACCCAACACCCAGTCCGGCCGGATAATTTGTAGCCAGTTCAGCGACATAAAGGCTTATTAAACCGAGATCATTATAAAAGTTAGTAATAAAATTTAACACATTAAAATAAAATAATTTGATCCACTTTCCTCTATCGTTGTGAATCCGGGACCTGTGCGGCCTCGTTGCGGTTATGTGTGGCCAGACCTTACCCTCGTTTCACACTAAGCCGTTTTCGCCGGACAAAGTTATAAAAAATTATACGAAGCCTTTGAGTTTGCTGACTTTTCGCGTTCTCTACGTGTGAAGGGTCTCACAAGACTCCATACACTTCGATAGCGTTGGTCGGTTGCCCGCATTCCCGGCGGAATAATGTGAAAAGGCAGAAAGGCTGATACCAGGAATTTGCGTAGGAATTCGCCGTCAATTCAGTATACTTACTGTCGCACTTGCCCGCGTGCTTCCTTTCAGTTCAGGTAGGCTCGAAGGCATGACCGAACAAAAATACCCATTCTAAAAAAGCTGTTTTATCGCACAGGGTTAATTTAATTATACAACACCCGCCAATGACTATGCCAAAAACATCTTTGACCTTAATAAACAACTGCAACTACCTAAGGTAATAAAAAATTATGTACCCAACACCCAGTCCGGCCGGATAATTTGTAGCCAGTTCAGCGACATAAAGGCTTATTAAACCGAGATCATTATAAAAGTTAGTAATAAAATTTAACACATTAAAATAAAATAATTTGATCCACTTTCCTCTATCGTTGTGAATCCGGGACCTGTGCGGCCTCGTTGCGGTTATGTGTGGCCAGACCTTACCCTCGTTTCACACTAAGCCGTTTTCGCCGGACAAAGTTATAAAAAATTATACGAAGCCTTTGAGTTTGCTGACTTTTCGCGTTCTCTACGTGTGAAGGGTCTCACAAGACTCCATACACTTCGATAGCGTTGGTCGGTTGCCCGCATTCCCGGCGGAATAATGTGAAAAGGCAGAAAGGCTGATACCAGGAATTTGCGTAGGAATTCGCCGTCAATTCAGTATACTTACTGTCGCACTTGCTCGCGTGCTTCCTTTCAGTTCAGGTAGGCTCGAAGGCATGACCGAACAAAAATACCCATTCTAAAAAAGCTGTTTTAACGCACAGGGTTAATTTAATTATACAACACCCGCCAATGAGTATGCCAAAAACATCTTTGACCTTAATAAACAACTGCAACTACCTAAGGTAATAAAAAATTATGTACCCAACACCCAGTCCGGCCGGATAATTTGTAGCCAGTTCAGCGACATAAAAGGCTTATTAAACCGAGATCATTATAAAAGTTAGTAATAAAAATTAACACATTAAAATAAAATAATTTGATCCACTTTCCTCTATCGTTGTGAATCCGGGACCTGTGCGGCCTCGTTGCTGTTATGTGTGGCCAGACCTTACCCTCGTATTCACACTAAGCCGTTTTCGCCAGACAAAGTTATAAAAAATTATACGAAGCCTTTGAGTTTGCTGACTTTTCGCGTTCACTACGTGTGAAGGGTCTCATAAGACTCCATACACTTCGATAGCGTTGGTCGGTTGCCCGCATTCCCGGCGGAATAATGTGAAAAGGCAGAAAGGCTGATACCAGAAATTTGCGTAGGAATTCGCCGTCAATTCAGTATACTTACTGTCGCACTTGCTCGCGTGCTTCCTTTCAGTTCAGGTAGGCTCGAAGGCATGACCGAACAAAAATACCCATTCTAAAAAGCTGTTTTAACGCACAGGGTTAATTTAATTATACAACACCCGCCAATGAGTATGCCAAAAAACATCTTTGACCTTAATAAACAACTGCAACTACCTAAGGTAATAAAAATTATGTACCCAACACCCAGTCCGGCCGGATAATTTGTAGCCAGTTCAGCGACATAAAAGGCTTATTAAACCGAGATCATTATAAAAGTTAGTAATAAAATTTAACACATTAAAATAAAATGCAGATAAATTCCATGCCATCCGGCTCACATTAGGGGATTGTTTACGATACTTAGTGTCTCAGAAAGTCATATTTTTGTTCGTAAATTACTAAAAACGAAGAATGGTCAGTATAAAGTAACTATAAAACTATAGTTTGACTACCGAGTGCGCATCGCCGTTTTATGGTGTTATTTTATTTGCTTGGGTTCATTTATGTTTTCTTGCATGAATAAATGAATTAAAAGTTGTCTGAAATAAGCAAAAAATGTACGATAAATAAGCAATTAAAATTTTATTAAATAAAAGTTCTTTAAAGACTTTATTTTACTTTTTTAAAATAAATTTTGTTGTTCTGTAAAAATACTCCATTTTATATTTAAAAATACATTTTGTTATTTGAAATACATATCTTTTAAACAAAATATTATTTGGCTTTTCCCAGAATACAAAATTTATTAAACATTTTAAGAAAATTAAAACTTTTATATACATCGCCACGGCAGCTTCAAAAAAGTTTGGATTTCTCTTTCGAGCCAAAAAGTATTTTTGCCCTTCTAATTTATACACTTTGTATGTGTCCCATATTCCCTTGGAATATTGTTCTCATATCTGGGACATGGCGTCCCCCACAACCTTAAGCATCCTTGATTCCATTCAAAGAAGAGCTATTCGTCTCATTAATGATTCTTCACTTAGAGGAAGGCTTTCCTCTCTTGCCCATCGCTCCCATTTATCGCTTTTTTATAGGTACTTCCATGGCTTCTGCTCTGAAGAATTGTCCAGAATAGTTCCTCCATTCACGGTTTCCACCAGAGAAACTCGTGGTGCCGCCCGTATGCATCCCTATACGATCTAACTGGACAGGCCACGAATTTCCCACTTTGTTCGTTCTTTTATCGCTAGAGTTTCTAGAATGTGGAACCTGCTGCCCGCGGAGGTCTTTCCTTCCCCCCAAATCTTCAAGTATTTAAGACCTGTGTTAACAAACTCCCTCTTACCTCGCTTAAGACACCCACGGTACGTTAGTATTTAGGCTTTTAGCCTTCGTGGTTTGTCCAATGTTAAAAAAAGTTAAGATTACTTTAAAAGAAATAAATTAATGAAATATTTAATATAAAATTACTTACAATAAAGAGAATGCAACGCCACGTTCAATACTTATAATCCACTATTCAAATTTATTTCAAGAAAAAAAAATAGGTTGACTTTTTTATACCTGAATCCAAGTCTATTTAAAATTAAAGATAATAGCAGTTGGACGACAAACACAAACAAACGAATCCACTCCCGAAAATAATAATTAAACACAGCATTTTGCGTGAAGCAAGTGTGTAGTTTGTTCACCCACGTATCTTAAATTAAACTACCGAATCTGTGACACGTGTTAGCATTTATTCGGACAAGAATCACAAAGTCGGTTAATTAACTGAAATGAAATCGCTGTTTATTTCGGAATATTTCTGGTCCTCCCACGAGTCGACTGGTCGTAATTAAAACATTCCTGGATACATACACTATATGTTGAAATTGGACAATATTACTTGAGGTTTGATGCACAGAGAATAATATAAGTGTTTGAATATGCCCATGCAACTTTTTATTGGAGTCGTAAAAATGAGATAAAAACGGTAAATACGAGCTCCGAGTCGACCAGACCTGGAGTCCCTTGACTTTCTTAAAAATTTAAATTAAAATCTTTTAAAATATTATTAAAACTCTCGCTTCTAACCCTAGACCCTGTTTAAAACTCCCAGTTTCTTGTTAAGTAATTAAAAAATCATTAACTCACACATTTAACACACAAAATTTTGCATTACAGGCAGTATAGACTTACACACAATCTTAAGCAATCTTGAAGCTATCTAAAGAAGAGGTATTTACCTTATTCATGATTGCCTACAGAAAAATATCCTCTTTTTACCCATTCTATATAACAGGAGAGAGAGAGATGCCTATTTTTTAATTGCTAATACGAGCTCCGAGTCGACCAGACTTGTAGTCCCCTTACCCCACAATAATATTAGTCATAGTGCCCATTGGAGACGCCCGTGGGTCCAATAATTTAAATCTAATAAGGGTTAAATAGGCTTCAAAATTGCAAGATTTTTTAAAACGCCGACATTTTTAAAAATACTTAAGGCTCTGTATCTCAGAAACAAAGCAACTTCGGAAATACGTTCATTGAAACTTTTTTATAACATAATATTACCCTTTTAAGTTTCGCACCTTACTTAGAGGGAAAACACCCTGTATATCCATTAAAAAAATTACTTTGTGTATTAATAAACAACCAAACCACCAGCAAAGCTAACCATATCACTTCGTTTAATAAATAAATTAGATAAATTAATGCAAATAAATATAAAACTGATGTCAATGATGTCTATATCGGTTAATAAAAGATCCTAACGACCACCCACATTATAAAAGCCCATTTTTGGGACTCATTCAAGTTTTTAAATTATTTATCTCTTTTAAGAATCAAAGAAATGACCACCGGAAATAATAAGTCTTATACAAATTACCTGATACACCATTTTATCATTATTTATATCACTGTCGTATAAACCTGAAAACAATATTTTTATTGTTAAACAAATATTTAAAATAAATTAAAGCTTTTTAACTTCATGTTTTATAATAGTGGTTCCTATTTTAGGTATGTTTATTCTTTGTTTTGAACGTTCTAAATGGAAAAACAACTTCGTGCCAAATGCAGCTCTTAATTTTAAAATTAACCGTCGCTAGTCAATTTGCGCTATATTGAAAACTAAAAATTAAGCAACTTGGCAACGCTGCAGATGCAAATTTAGAATATAATAGCCTAGTTTACACCGGAAGGAACAAATTTTTAGTTCGAGGTCTAAATGACGTCACGCATACTTTATTCACGGTGTAAACACTTGAGTATTAAAATTTGCTACTCCAATTCAGTCCTTCTCAAATGGGGTGACCAAATATGATTTTCTTTGTTGTAAACACGTCGGACTTTTTTAGTGGGCCAGCCTTGATCTTTGACAGTGCGCATTTTGATGAAAAAGACGTTGAATTTCGGTTTTAACCTAATAATTTTGTTGTTTGTTTATATTTTTTAAAATTTTGTTAATATTTAACTAAAACTGTTTTTCGTATTTTTTTCAAATAGAATTTAAAAGCGATACAGTTTTAAAAGATAAAAAACGAGGTTAGGTTCTGGTCATATGCTCAGCTGTCATTTTGGTACTAGGATTAAACGTGAATTAAATTGATCCATAAACTAAGTTGGTGTAAACACTAGTGAACTAACAAAAATAAGTCCTAGGTTTGGTCAATGGTTCTAATTGGTCCTCGCGGTGTAAACTAGGCTAATGACATTTCATAATCCAGTTTTGCTTTGTGTTGTTGCAGTTAATATTCTATTTTTTAAAGTTTTTTATGATTTATGGCATGAATGTAATGAAAAATAAGAAAATAGTCAGTCTACAACTAGTGTTAAGCCTTTAAGTGGTTGCCATCATGGATTTCCTTAAAAATTCAGCAATGGAGCAAAACGTGCGAAGTCAGTTTTGGTTTATCTGCAGTTCAAGTCTAAATAACGTAGAACTTACGCTTTATGGCTATATATAAAGTTTTTTAAAACACTGACACTTATACTGCTATGTGTTATTTAGGTTGTCAGACAATGATGCCTAATATTTTTCGTAAAATTTAATAACAAATCAGGTAAATTATGTAAATATTCTTCGCCAATTGAATCAAGATACCCATTTTTATCAGCTATTTGACAGAATTGCAACACTGTGCTCCTTAATTTGAATCCCCAATTAGATTTGTCATTAAATTATATCCTTACTTTTCCTGATATTTGCTTTACTAAATTGTGTTGATGGGTTACTTAAAAAAGAAATTAAAGAAATATGAGCATTTTGAAAACCCCGAGGGTATGCAATAATTGTTTAAGGAAGCATAATAAATTGATTTTTAAAATTTAGCATATGATGAATCCAACGCAATTCACATATTCCTATTTTTACATGTTACCCCATTTCCCACTTCTGAGAAAAACTCACTTAACCCTCCAAGTTCAGCAGAACCCTTTATATGCAACACGAACTTTTTCCTAATTAATTATTCACAATGTTATTTGTGACGCTCTTTCTCGGTATTCATTTTTGTAATTGCCAGTTGCTTGTATGTCTTTAATTAGCTCAATCATTGACATTTTTATGTTTTGTTGTTTCCATTAAATCTACATATTTAAATACATGAAAATGGATGTTAATTATTTGGGTACACGCCAAAATTACATTAAAAGTACCAAAAAACCAAAAAATTAAAACAAGTAAAAAGATAAATAAAACTCGACGTTTCGGTGGCAAGTCTGCCACCGTTGTCAAGATAAATTGAATAAAAATAATAAAAAAATAAAAATTAACTATTATTAAGGTTTTTACATTTTAAATTTTTTTTTTTTTAGGATATTCTGAAAACTCTTTGACATTAAATGTCAAATATGCTTGTTTGGTTATAGTGCCATAGTGACACAGTATTTATTGTTTATATTACAAAAAAGGTGAATAGTTAGTTAATTTTAGTCTTCCTGAAGATACTTCAGTATCGAGCAAAGGCAACCAAGTGTTATTTAAATTAACTGAAATTGATGCTACACAATTATCTTTATTTATTAATGTATACGCACTTTCTTTGATTTTACGTTTTTAGAACAAGTTTCCTTTGCTAAAATGCTCGAAGCATCCCAGTTTATTCTATGATTGTTATTAAATGCGTGTTGGCAGGTTTTTGATTTATAAAATTCAGTGTTTTTATTGTACCTATGATCTGTGTTCTTTTATGCGTATGGCTAATGGTCTATAAGTTTCACCATAGAGTAAAAGGAAATTATAAGAGTTATCATGGAATAGCCGATTTCAGAGACAGGTCATGCGAAGCTCCCAATATAATTTTATTCGTTTCTCGTCGAAATACCGCCTGTTAGTCATTTCAGTAAGCTTACGTGTCTTCCACCGCTGATGTTACACGAGGCGAGGCTTGGACCGATGCATTTAAAGTGTAAACTGACAAAAATGAGAGACCTGCCGCCAGCCTGCCGCTAAAGCGGTACGAAAATTTTAGAATGCCATGGTTTCTCTTATCCGTAGGTATGTTACTTTATGGTTTCACCTATATAAAACTTATTGCATTCGCAAGGTATTTTATAAATGACATTTTTTGTATTTTCATTTAAGTTGTATGGTTTTGTTTTTGTTAATTGAGATCTGATGGTGTTTTGTGTTTTAAAGATTCTGCGAATACTAAATTTATGTCCTATTCGTTGAATTTGATTTGATAGTCCGGGAATGTATGGGTAAAAATAAATTTGTAATAGGTCTATTTTGATTTTGTCTTATAATCTGGAGTTTTAAATTCAAGGAAACAATTATTTATAAAATCAAGAAAACATATCTTCAATTTAAATACATGAAGCTTTAATGGAGAAAATCATAGTGACGGCAGAAAGAAACAAAAGTCAATACCATTCTTATAACGACCAAGTATTTATTTTTGATTTTATAGGAGGTGTTTATTAAATCTTAATATAGGGTGTTCAAATAATCAAACAACAAATTTTGGGGCCCCATTGAAGAAATGGAAAAACCTTTATACAAAATATATGTTCTGAACTTCGTACTTTTCAAACTGCAGGGTGTCAATATTTTGAGATAAAAAAAATATTACTTTTTATACCAAATTAATTAGTGGAAGGTATTTAAGCTAAACATATCTACATGGGTCTTAAAGTGATTATAAAAAGAACTATTATTTTAAAAAAATTCACCCTGTATTTCAAAGAGTAAGAGTGTGGACATAGAGGATGTAACAGAATGTTGTTAAAAAAATTAAAGGGGATATTCTGCTATTGAAACGAAACATATATATGTTACAAAAGATGTAAGCCACTGACTTTTGTGCAAATTTTTATATTATATTGGATAAATTAAGTAAAAATACACATATTTTTAGCTCAAAATTTGTTTTCCTATCTTGATTAGTTTTTAAGAAAAAAAAATTACTTAATTGCATATCCCTGGACCACAAATGAAACATAGGGAAATTTTTTTGGACATTATTTTAATATTATTTTATAAATACATATATGCCTTTAACAACTAATAGGTACTTTTTAAATACGACTATTATTTAAACTAGCGAATTTTCCCAAATTAGGTGTTTTTAAATTTTTCTCATGTTTGGGTGGAGCCAGGGATATGAAATTAGGTATTTTTTTAACTAAGCAGAAAAACAAATACACTTTATTAGCCTAAAATGACGTATTTTTACTTACCTAATTTAAATTAAATATAAAACTGGCACAAAAGTCAGTGGCGTACATTCTTTTCTCTAAAATATTTGTTGAGGTACAGATCGAGACGCCACTGAATTGGGTAAATTTAAACAAAATAAATTTAAAAGCCTTTTAAATCTACCAATAAATTTGCCACATTTAAATAAAATCAATAAGACAACAAGAAATATATTAAAGTTATTAACAAAAATCCGATTTTTGAACACCTTGTATCTGGGAAATAATAAATAATACATTTTCGGACTCATGTTTATATGACACTTTTGCAAAAAGTAAAACTTTTGAGTATTTCGTGTTACCCATTGTTTTTAAAATAAATCATTATTTATCAAATAGAAGCGGTTTATTTTATTATTTTTCTAATCTCTTAGCATTCATTGTTTTATCTTGAGAAGAGCTATCTCTTAATAATCAGCCCACTTTTACAAGAGAGTTTTCTCCTTCCCATCAATATGCAACTATCAATTTTAAACAGCAAAAGTGCCCACATTAAAAAATCGCTTACGAAAATTTTCACTTCAAAAAACAACATTACTATCTTTAAAGCCCCATACATACCTTTCAAAAAAAATCAAATTAATTCCCTTTAGCACGCCATTGGTTATAATAACTTTATTAACTTTGTATTACAAAAAAAGCTCCCCTTTCTCATTAAAATCTTGAAAGCAGGAATTCGGAGAAATCCTGCAGTTTTGCTTGCCTTTATAAATTACAAACTTTATTAAAAGCTCATTCCTTCTTTTCTTGGAAACCTATACGAATGCAATTATTCGATTTATTTTAATTGGTTTTGCTCAAAAATATGAATAATTAGTTTAAAAGGAAGAAAAATGTATTAAAGAGACGAGCATGTCATTTCTTTATTTAATATTAAGCTTAAACACAGGGTGTATCTAAACGGTCACATTTGACACTCGTCGCGATGTTGCCACGCTATATATAATATACTAAATCTTGTATGTCCAATTTTTGGATTTTAAATATAAAAATTTAATAGGTTTCTTTAGCGATTCCTATAACAAAAGAATAAGGGTATTTTTTTTGACAAAAAATATGTTTATTATACTCGTATCTTGTTATTAAAAACTATACAGTTAAGACACAAATTATCAGAATACCCAGATGCGAAACTAAGCATGTTCGTTGAAATCTCTCACCACTATAGTCCCTTCCACTACGTGGTGGATATACACCCCACGATTTAGTACGTGACCCTAAGCTCATCTAGGTGTCAGTTAGTCCCATATTTTTGTTGGTATAGAACGTGAGCATAAGTTAGTTAATGGGGTTTAGTTGTTTGTGAACTTTTAGTATTTTTTTTTATTATTAAAGTGTTAGTATAGGTTGCCTTCTAATTTTTGTATATCCTGTACCGGGAGCGGAAAATCATTTTTTAGATTTCCAAAGAACTACTTCAGGTAAATATAAATGTGATATTTTTGTTATATAATAAAGTTATTTTTAATTAGTCCGTACATGTTGATGTGCAGGCTATAGATAATATCGGGCACATCACTGTTCACGGAGTCATAATACTTTTAAAATAAAAATGCATTAAAAGTATTTTCTTGATGTAGTATGTTCTATTTACAAAAAAAAATATGTGGATGGTTTTTCTATAATGAAATCATATTTTTTAGCGCAAAGATCTGGCCTAAGTGTGCCGGAAGAGAGGAGTTTTTGGAAAAAATCTGATGAATTATTAATTGTGAGGAGATAATTTTGAAAATAAATTTATTTCTATCTCGTCATCCGCAATAAAACGTTTATTTAACACTAGCGTGCCAACAATATTTTTCAAGCCATTATCAACAAGAAATACAGACAATTCTAAGAACCTTCTAAAAAAATTACTATTGTATGAGGTAAATATTAAATAAATCCTAAAAAAGTATGGTATAAATATTAATACAAAGTTTTTACAAAATACTTAGACATGTTTATAAAGGTATTGATATAAATCAGTATATGCCTAAAGGAAGGATTTTTTTATTTATAGCTGCACAGCTATTTAAAAGGTTATATTTCAAAAAAAAATAGGTGTTTTCTCAGTATTTAAAAAAATAACATTCTTCTATTACTATGGCAATGCTTTAAAAGATTGCGTCGGGGTTTCTTTATAAACTTTTGTGACTCTGCCTTCAAATATTCTGTTTCAATCCCGCAGTTACACAAAACTTTTTAATAAACAATTAAGCTAGTAAAACGGAATACTTTTAATTAATTTAATAAGCAGTTTTTATACTACATTTTTTTAATATGGCGTTTTGTTAAACGTTTGAAACCCCCATTAGTTTGATCGTTTTTTAAAATGTTTTGTGCAACCAGGTATAGACATTTTATTACAAGTTGATCTAAACGTGACATCTTCTAAAAATAAGCATAGGTAAAATTTTTGGGTTTGTACTATTTTTTAATAAAGAAATATTTAAATTTTTAATTAGTGTATTATTTTTTGTCACGTTTTCCCCACATAAAAAAAAGCTGCATAAATAATTACTATAAAAGTCTTATCTCTCCTTAGCGCCTTGGTGCGGTTTAACCTTTTACAAATTTAAAATATTACGATCTATGCATTGGTGCAAATTTTCCATTTATTGTTTTTCAAGGTCATAGAAACAAGAAAGCGTATTTTGCCGCACTTTCGCATCTGGATATTCTGATAATTTGTGGTTAAGAGAAGATCTTCTTATTTATACGTCATTCACCGAGACCCTCGTCAGTGACGCGTTTCATCAACCTCATAGGGCTTATCAAAGTGGATGTACCGGGTCCACGGTGAATAACACGAAAAATAGAAGTATCTTATAGAAACAATTTCGTTGTTCGACGGTAAGATATTAATTAATCTTATTTGCCGACTCCCAGTAAAACTCGATACCGATTCATACGGTATCAAAAGTGAGATTATATCTTACCGTCGAACAACGAAGTTGTTCATATAAGAGACGCTTGCTTTTTATGTTATTTACCGTGGACCCGGCACAGCCAGTTTGATAAGTCTTATGAAGTAGGCCAAACGCGTCATTGGAGAGGGGCCCGGTGAGTGACATAAAGAGCAGGAGTTTTTTTTTCGTATATTATCATGACAGTAGGGAATTATTTTTAATTTACTTTTATAAAATATGTATTACAGGCTATGGTTTCTTTAAGTAAGTAAAGTATATTTATTCCTCAAATCCATTAACTGACCAATATACAGGATAAACCATTAAATTAACTTGTAATTTAAGAGTTAAAATATTGAAATGTTGGCCACTTCATATAAAATACAAGATGTACCTAATTTATTTTAGGGATTTATTCGGTTTTCCTCCTATTTCAAAAGGCAAACAGCTTTATTCTTATTTTTAACTAATTTTAGGGGATCCTGTATTTAACAAAAGTTTAAACATATTATAAATAGCGCAGCAAAATGTTATGCTTAATCTAATTCTGTAAAGAAAAATGTATTACAGTAAAAAAAACACCAACAGCTTAACCACTACTGCTTTTTGGTACACTCTGTTTACACCAAAATATTATTAGTACTTAACTAAACGTTTGGAAACCCCACAACTTTTATATATTTTGCCTTTAATAATAATATACAGGGTGATTCAAAAATCGATCACAAAACTTAAGGGGATGATTCTACTTGAGAAAATAAGGGTAGAGCTTCATATAATTTTTTTCAAAATGTCATTCGTTTTCGAGTAACAAGCCGTCAAAGTTCAATTTTTATTTTGTTTTTTTCGCCATATTGCATTTATTTTTTAACCAATCCAGTTAATATTTGGCACACAAATCGAGCTTTGTAGATTGTAGAAAATTTTAAGACAAAAGTTCTTTTTTAAAATACCGCCAGAGGGCACTTTACCTAAAACTTAAAATTTAGTTACATCATAACTTTTTTATTTTGACAGATATCGCAAAGTTATAGACGCCATTTTATAGACAATCAAAAACTTAAAAAATAAGGTATTCCTTATTAAAGTCGATGAACTTCACCGTTTAGGCACCAATAGACATCAAAGTTTTCATCAATTTCAATCAAATTACCTACATACATACAGGGTGTCCAGTAACTCAACCGACAAACTTTACGGGGCGATTCTACAGCAGAAAATAAGAAAAAAACTTTATATAAACATATGTCCTAAACGTCTTAGTTTTGAACTACGGTGTGTTAAATATTTAAAAAAAACTTGTTTTTTTATTTTTGACACCGGGTAGTTCAAAAACTAAGACATGTTTATATGAAGTTTTTTCTTATTTGTTGTTGTAGAATCGTTTGGTTAAGTTTGTCGGTTGGTTAGTGGACACCTATATGTAGGTAATTTGATTGAAATTGATGAAAACTGATCTATGGTGCCTAAACGTGCGAGGTTTATCGACATTAATAAAGAGTATCTTATTTTTAGGTTTTTGATTGTCTATAAAATAGAGCCCCCAGCTTTGCGATATCTGTCAAAATAAAAAAGGTATGATGTAAATAAATTTTAAGTTTTAGGTAAAGTGCCCTCTGGCGGTATTTAAAAAATACTTTTATCTTAAAATTTTAGAATCTGCAAAGCTCGATTTTGTGCCAAATATCAACTGGATTGGTTAAAAATAAATGCAATATGGCGAAAAAACCAAAATAAAGATTGAACTTTGACGGCTTGTAGCTCGAAAACGAATGAAATTTTGAAAAAATTATATAAAGCTCTACTCTTATTTTGTCAAGTAGAATCACCCCTTAAGTTCGTGATCGATTTTAAATCACCCTGTATAATAAAGGGTTATTCATAAAATTATTAATTCTCTTATTTATGTTAAACCGAGTATTAGTATTAAACCAAACTATTTTGTTGCACCTGGTATATAAATACTATGAATCGTTGACCCGACAATTGAATATGTAAACATTGTAATTCATTAATAAATTAAACAAATGAATGCAAATCATTAACAAATGATAATTGTGATAATAAACAATTGAAGTCACGCAGTGATAAGGACGTTAATAAATTATCACAGCGGGAACCGGCAATCGTATATCACGAATTTGAAGTTCATTTAGGATATACTGTTACTTGATTAGGTATTATCATTAATTTTATATTGTTTTATTACATTTTTATTAACGCATTCAAGAAAAAAATTTTTTAAAAGTAAAATAATAATAATGTGATAATTTTTTTTTTGATAAGTCATTACTTCTAGTATAACGTATGTCCTAAAAGTTTTGGCACAAAACTAATTGTCTTTAATTTTAACAAAAACAAAATAATATCAAGTTGCCTTTGAAAACAAAAGTTTATTTACTTTATTTACTGTCAGTTGAGATTTATTTATTTTGAAGTTTTCGCTTTAAGATGTCGTATAAATTAGAAATAAGAAAAAGTATCTACAAGTTAGTTGGGCGGATACCCAAAGCTGAAAGAAAACATTTCACGCAGAACCATTTATAGAACAATAGCGGAGTGCGAGCAGGGAATACCATGTCTGAATCTCCCAAAAAGTGAAAGACCACGTGCATTTACCGCACAGAGGTCAGAGAGATTGGTGAGAAGAGCAAAAAACCAGATTGGAATGTCAACGAGGAGACTGGCTAGGCAATACAGATCTTCTAAGAGTACGATATCGTTGGAATTGAGGAGGAATGGTCTTAAATATCGAAAGAGACGTAAGTGCCTCAAATACTCTCAAGCGCAGCTTCTTCCTATACCAAGATGTTGTGGTCAACTGAGGCGGGTACATTTTGCCAATGAAAAAAATCATTATTTTAGATGAGGAAAAGTATTTCACTTTGAGTAATTCTGAAATGAAGGGAAACGATGGATTTTATACGGACAACGTAGAGGAATGCCCTGACAATGTTAGATACAAACATAAAGCGAAATTTGCAGATAAAATCCTTGTCTGGTGCGCAATTTCTAACAGGGGTGTATCCCGACCTTTTGTGGGAAGAGTGAGGGGTGAAGCTTTGAATAGTCAGAGCTATATTGATAACTGCCTTTCCAAATTGCTTCAGTTTGTCCGCAAACATCATGCTAATGACGATATCATGTTTTGGTCAGACCTAGCATCATGCCATTACTAGGATTTTCGGGCTGTACTGTCTAGAAAGGTTTATCATGGAGGCTGGGAAGCACAAGATGAGGAACAATTAAGACGGCGAATTTACGAGGAAATTAAGAGAAATTGAACTGAATTCCGTCCAGGACCTCATGAGAGACATTCGAAGAAATTTGCGTCTGGTAGAGCAGAATGGGCCACTCCACATAATTCGATAATATAGTTTAGTTAAGTATTGAGTTGTAATTTATGATAACTAGTCAGTGTTTAAATAAATTTCTTTATTAAAAAAAACCGATAAATATTGTGTGCCAAAACTTTTAGGACATACGTTATTAGATCTGTAAAAATAAGATTTAGCATAGATAAATGATATACAAAGAAAACGATTTTTACCCATCTTATATTTTTCGGTCATTTCCGGTTTTACCGGAAATAGGTCTGGTTTTAAATGTTTAAATCGAACAGCCTGTCTATGGTGTTTAACCATTTTTGGACTTTCAAGACAATCCTAAATTAAAGAATATTATATTTTTAAAAGTTTTTACGTTTTTTTACTACTTATTCATTATTTTAAAATTATTTTTAATATTACATCTAGGTGGCTATGATCCAATCCAGATATAAACCAATCCATTTAATTATTAAATTAAATTAGAAATAATAACAATGAAAGTCAAAAAAGTATTATCGCTACTTAATATTAGTTAACTAATGATTGCTCACTTAATAATAATTCAAGATACATTCTGACCAAAAATGTAAACATATTACAAATATTAGCAATGGAAGTCTAAGGAAGTATTATTGCTAAAGGATTAATAGAACATTAATAAAAACGTTACAACTACATCAAAATTTGAGGTTTATAGTACATATTAATCAATGTTAGGTAAAGAACATTTGTAAACATTACATAGAAAGACCTATGCGATATTTAACCAACATACAGGTAAAACACATTGTTGGGGTATTTTGCGGTCGCATAATACGCAAATAGGCTGGATGTTTCTTAACATACAGGTAATGTTGTTGTGTTTCATGAGCATATTATCCTTTTAGCAGCGTTCCAAATATTATGATAACGTAATTTTAATGCCAAATTAATACAAAGACATAACGAAAACTTAAAATCAAGCTGCTTATTGCCCAGAAAATAGATTTTTATTTCTGAAAAATGGAAAAACGACCGTAAGATAACCGTCAGATAGTCTTAAGCCTTCTCATTGTCGGAAACAATATCGCAGATATGATACAATATGGAGACCGGCCATTATGTCACTGGATAAGTCGATTGCTATTGTGGTCATTCTTTTGTTCTTTAATATTAAGGAAGAGGAGATTTCTATGCCACTTGCGGAACAATGGAACTTCAAGAGGCTGGTTTTTGTTGGAAGGACAAAGAGATATGGTTTAATTAGATAGGAAACAGGGGTGCAAGTTTAATTCCCGATATGCTTTGAATTAATCAGTTTTATTGAAAAAGATTCACGCGTAAATTAATTATAATTACTTTAATGTAATTGGTTCTTATGTTAGCCTTTTATCTAATAATTTTCTTTATTTTAAATAAGGTTAATTCATACAAGGTGCGTTTGTTAAAACTTACAATGTTTATAATTTCGAAACCACGGCAAATATCAAAAAATAAATAATACCGTTTCTATAATACCCGAGGAAAACATTAATTACGTATTTTTCGAAACACCTCTATCAACCCCTTAAGTTGCACCCCCAGCCACTGTAAAATCTTAAATAACAACACCCGTTATGGGGCACTTTTCTGGAAAGCATATAAAAAATGCTTTTCGTTGGTCATAAAAAGTTGGAGTAAAAATCAAATACTACCGCTTGTCTCTATCTCTAATAATAACCAAGATACCCTGCCACTGCCCTAAAATCCGGACACTGTATATGTCTTAGCACACATGATATATGGGATCGATGGGGACTTTTGGCATTTGTAATGGTTAAACCAACCCAGCAAACACTATTTGCCGGCAATGTACATTTTTATATTGGCATTGATGGTAAAGCATTGGCAATTGGTGGCAATATTATGCCAACATCTTATACGCATTAAAAAGTCAACCCTAAATAAACACTTAATTGCCAATAAATTTTACATGCAGGCAAATTGCCGGCAAGCATACAAAAATGGCGGCATACCAATCCTGATTAAATAAAGCACGCGTTTTTGTTGCAGGCAAATAAATATTGGATTTTTGAAGGCAAACCTTCAACGCATATTCATACTTTTCAAACCATATTATTAACATTGGTATTTAACTAACATTAAAGCAATTTTTTGATCTGTTTTATTTATAATAGCAGCTAAACAACATTATTTTATGTTTTTTTACATAATTTAAAAGAAATGGCCTTTTCATAACATTTTATTGTTAAAAATCATGCAAATAAAAATTAGGTCAAACAAAATGTTTATTATGTATTTTGGAGCGAATAAAAATAAAATGATGGTAAAATTAGCTACGTTATTTTCGACCGAAGGTGACCGCTTTGTGCATTTGTTTTATACGTGGTTTTCTAGCTTTTTAGTTTTTAATAGACATAATTAAATGTATTTATTACCTAATAAGTGTGTGTTGTTTGATTAATTGGTGATGGCTAGTCGAGAAGGCAAGATATTGAAGTAGACTGTTAGGAGCTATAAACATTTTGTTTAAAACTTTATTAAAAGTTTTAAAGACGTGAGTAATAAAAAATATTATATATATTTAATAGTTTTTTTGACATACCGATAGATGGCGTAATGGACAATAAATTACTACGTTTCTGCAATATCTTCGCTTTTTATTATCTAAACCGTACCCATTAGACAAAAATAATTGGCCTAATAACGGCCAATTGCCCACTTTCGCGTGTTTTGGTACCTTTTGCCAATGCCTTGCCATTAAAAAGTGTTGGCAATGCCAGTAAATTAAATGTACAACGCCGGCAAAAAATGTTATATGGGAAGGTCTTTACCAAAATTTGTCCCTGTCGGCATTTTCGTTATTTGATCAATATTTTATGTCTAAATTGACCGGACTATAAGGGTAAAATGTTTTTAAATAATTAAATAGATGGTGATGCTACAGTTCTGTTTAACTCAAAAAAATATATTTATTGCTCTTGTTTCTATTCAAACACTTTTTCTATGAAAGCAAGCATTTGAAAAATATTGAATCAGTATTCCAATCTTGTAGAGTATGGATCTCTGAAGATGTCTCGTGCTATCGATGGCGAGACGTCGGCATTTGTTAAAAAAATGAAGGTAATTTTCTAGAAACCTGCGGCAACTCCGATTTTGACGAAATTTGGTATACGGGGGTTTTTGGGGCGCTGATCACGAATCTGAACGATTTTTTGGCGGAAACGTTTCGTTCTTGAGATATTCATCACCAGACTTGAAATTTAAACTAATCCTATTTTTACAATACTCCTCCTTCTTTTTGCACACAATTCTTGATTTAAAGCTGAAGTGGCACACAATATTTGATTTTCACCTTTTAAAACCCCGTTTTTTACGTATTTTACATTATATTTGCATTAAATTGCATAGCTATACTTTGAATCATTTTAATCCCAGTGTGCCATGAAGCCCTATGTGTATGTATGGTTGCCGCATTATCAAAGAAAAGCCACGCAATTTAATGCAAGAATAATGTAAAAACATAGAAAAACGGGCTTTTAAAAGGTGAAAATCAAATATTTTGTGACACTTTAGCTTTAAATCAAGAATTGTGAAAATAAGCTTAGTTCAAATTTGAACTTTGATGATGAATATCTCGAGAACGAAACGTTTCCGCCAAAAAACCTTTTAGATTCGTGATCAGCGCCCCAAAAACCCCGTATACCAAATTTCGTTAAAATCGGAGTTGCCGCAGGTTTCTAGAAAATTACCAAAATGAATTTTCTGCATTTTCGGGAATTTAGGAAATATTTGCACCAAGTATACCTAAGACTTTTTATGTGTAATTTCAGTAACATTTTATTAAATTAGCACATCCCTTTACATTTTAAATAAAAGCTTAAAGTATCCACTTTATCAAGATTTAAAAATAACTACCTACGTAATAATAATAATAATAAAACAAGAAAGGTTTTTAACTTTATTGTAGTGTAATGAACACATCAAAACAATTGCAGAATACTAAAAAGGTTGGGTATTTTTACGGTAGCTTATAGCATTAGCAATAATTCAATCAGTGGCGTGCTAAAAATAATTTTTATAATGAGTAAATATGACTTTTTTTGTACAACAAAATATAAAAAATCTACCCAGGTATATGTCTAGGTGTAACCACGAATCAACACAAATAAGCTCGCAGATATTGTATTAAGGGGAGATACTTAATTTTTTGATGATTTCCATGATTTCATTAAATAAAAGAGTCCTTACAAATTTTCAAAAATTTGGTATGTAGTTTGCTCATATGATAAAATATTAACATAATTATTAAAAATGGCGGCTATACGCTAAATTCTTCTAGGAAGTTCGAAAGAGACTTCTTAAACGGCGGGTATTCTAGCATCGGTTCTAGTCATTTGAAAATTTAAAACTTAATTTTTTTAACCTTATTAATGTCATAATTTGTCGATGAATCTAAATAATGGAAAAAAATAAATAAATTCAAAAAATACAATGCTTGAAAAAAATAAAATGACTTTTTAGCATAATTTTTCCATGGTTTCTGCTTTATAAAAACAATATTAAAAAAAAAATGGAAAGTTGAAAGAAAGATGTGTAAAATTTCAGGAAGATCGGTCAATAACTTTTTGATTATCGTAGATATTCGCCAATTTGAAAAATGTAGCTCTAAGAAAAAAGTGTTTTTTTGTTCAAATTTTCGACTCCCTCCCTCCCGTCCCCATTCCCCCAATCTCACGTGAGATTTTTTTAATTTAAAGAGACACCACTTTTTAAAACGAAAAATTGATTTTGTGTTTATAATAATTTTTAAGAGTAAAAAAAAAAGGATCTGGACACAAATGATGACACTTTATTTTAAATCTCCTTACATGGTTTTTTTTCTAGCAGAAGCAAAATAACGTGATATTTACAGAGACCCCCCTCCCCCGCCTTAAATTCCTCACGTAATTTATGAACGACCCCTTACTGAATCTGTATTATAAAAAATTCTGAAAAGTGTGATTTGAAAATTTAAGTGACTATACTAACATATTATAAAAAAAAGTCAAAATATTACAGGTATTTTCCTCCTTAAGTACAGTATATGGCAAAATGACAGATAAGTTGTGTATTAATAATGTATCAGCCTTTGGCTGTATGTATACCAACCTTACCAACATAAAATTAAGTGAAAATATAAAAAATTAGAAATAAGAAAAAAATATATAATTTTAATATTAATAAGGAAAATCTGATAGCACTTTTTGATATTGATGTCATAAGTGGCATACAGTCTCTTAAAACTAGTAAGTGGCTTAATTTTAGGTTTTTAAGGAAAGTAAAAAAGGACCCATGTCTTATTAAATATATTTTTTCGTGACTAGGGACATGATTGTGTTTTGGATGCATTAAAATTGACAGAAATTTTTGCGCCCCCAATCAAATATTAAATTAAGGTCCTGTGATAGAAAAGATATCTGCATCGCTTTGCGTTTGCTTTTCACGTCAGGCTTAGAGACTGGTTTGATAACCTAAAAACCTAAATAAAGAGTATTATTGTCAGCAAAACCATAAATTAAATAGGTTTTGGAAGAAAAGAAGTCATTGATGTAAAAATGAAACAAAGTTGTTGCCAGTACTAAGCCTCGAGGCACTCCAGCATTACATTGGTGAAAACTGAAAGAGTGGCTATTTACATAACTGATATACGTTGATCAGAAAGATAACCGTAGGAGGAAAGTTTATTAAGGAGCATGACATGCCAGACCTGGTCAAAAACTTTAGATTTATTAAAATCAACGATCTGGGATTCACCTAGAAACTTAAGAGTTGTTCCAGTGGTGTGATTGAAGAAAAAAAAAAAAGATTTTATATTGATAATATAATTAAAATTAAGCTTGCAACGTTGGCAAAAAGCCCTCATCGGCATAATTTTGAACTAGTCCATGACAATTCATAGGTAAGTTTTTCTTGTTGTTGTGGCAGTTAAAATCGTGTTTTTAAATTATTTTTATTTTTATTAATTCATTAAATAAATGCAATAAAAAATACAAGAAGAATTAGTCTACAATTTGTGTTAAGTGTTTTGGTGGTTGTCATCATAGATTTTGTAAACAATTTTGCCATGAAGAAAAAGGTGTAAAAGTGGGATTTGTTATGCCTACAGTTTAAGTGTAAATATTTAAGAATTTACGTTTTGTCACTTTATATAAAATTACGCAAAAAGTTAGCTGGTAACTACTTTTTGTTTTATTTAGGTTTTTAGACTATGATGTCTAATATTTTCTCTAAAATTTAATGCCTTGTTTTCAAATGTACTTTGCTTCTAGCCGAGACACAAACCCAAAATCGTGTATTTCTGTAAAGATAGTAAATATTTCTGTTACTTTTGATCTAGGTACCCATTTTTATTAGCTGATTGATAATTGCAACACTGCTGCTCCTTAATTTGAATTGCCAATAGATCTCTTTTAACGAAATCCATACTGCCTGTCTACGTAAGGTGTTTCATTTTCGATGGTTTTACGGGGTATCTCGAAAACCGTAAGGAATATCAAAAATCTGATATGGGACTTTTTTTTGTAAAAACAACTATAGTGAAAACAGTCCATGGCTACCATCCACCGGAGCTACAGGGTGATTTTTGGATTTTGCCAATTTTTATAATCTTTTTTAACTCGTTTGCTATTAAAGTTGTAAAAAAACTTTAAATAAGTTAATTATGTAGTTTTTTTCGATGAATATTGTGGTGTAATTAGTTTTCTTCTTTATTGGTTAGTTTTTAAGGAAATTTCCCAACTTATGTTTTTCTTATGGAACAACCTGTATATTTTTATGGGTATTTATTAAGCTCTCTTTTGGCTTTTTAAAAATATTTTTAAGTATGTATTTTTATTTAAAATTTTACCGAAAATTACCATTTTTCATAAATTTTGCTTTCTTTTATAGAAGGCCATGACTGAAAATGACAAGACAGTATTTTTCAATACTCACTTTTTTGGTTCCGCTACCTCAACTTGATATTTTATTAAAAATAAATTTTTATATTTTTAGTTTATTTTAATTAACCAACCTAAGCTTGAATAAATGTTTATTATTATTATTTTTAAATATTTCGAAAAATTGCAATATAATTATAATAAACAACATAACAATAATAGACAAGTTTAAAAAATATGACACTATTAGAGAAAAAGCACTTTTACAGAAAAAATATATAATATTTACTTAATGGAAATAAAAGAAATACACATCGTGGAACACCATAATTTAAACATTTATTGTAATTTTAAGTATGAATTCTTTGATTTTGAATGTTTTATAATATGTATTTATTTTATTTTAATTTAGTAAATATAACTTTTTCTGTATTAGTGCCTTTCTATGATAAAGTTATATTTATTAAAGCTTAGCCAAGCAAATTAAAATACCCTCTAAATATAAAAGTTAATTTTCAATAAAATATTATTTAGGGTAGCAAAATCAAAAAAGTAGGTATTGAAAAATACTGTTTTGTCATTTTCAGTCATGGCTTTTCCTAAAAAAGCAAAATTTATGGAAAATGTTAATTTTCGGTAAAACTTTAAACAAGAAATACATACTTATATATATTTTAGAAAAGCTAAAAAGAGTTTAATAAATACAGATAAAAATATACAAGGTGTTCCATAAGAAAAATCATAGCTTGGGTAATTTTCTCAAAAACTAACCAATATAGAAAAAAACTAATTACACCACAATATTCTACGAAAAAAAGTACACAATTAATTTATTTAAAGTTTTTCACAACTTTAATAGCAAACGAGTTAAAAAGATTATAAAAATGGGCAAAATCCTAAAATCACCCTGTAGCTCCGAGATGGATCGCAATAGCCATGAACTGTTTTCACTATAGTTGTTTCTAAAAAAAAAGACCGGGAGTCCTATATTAGATTTTTGATATTACATCACGGTTTTCGAGATACACCGTAAAACCATCAAAAATAAAGCACCCTGTACAGCTTGTAGAGTCAGATGATCAAATCATTTTATAAAATGGCCAAAAATGGGCTCCTGTACTTTAAATTCAATGTTTTGCAAACACCAACGTACGCTACTGGTATTTTTACTCTTAAAAACAAGAAAAGATTCCAGCAAACTAATTTATTCCGATATAATTTTCTGTGGTATATTGTGGTTGGCGTTTACAAAAAGTTACGGTAGGCTGCTTCACCATATTCACATAGACGAAGAGCGACGTACAACGGTCAATACTAAACGCAGTAGGAGCGAGAGAGACAGAGAATAACTTATTAAAATACGTGTTATTGTTGAAGTCACGTTTATGTTTCTCACGGGACCTGATATAATTTATTTAAGTAATTTTATAACAATTTTATAAATGTTTATAATGGGACTTTTGCGGATTATTACAAATTAAACAACTGTTTTTATACAGCGTGTGTACTTAAGTTTGCATCATATAGAAAACTTTTTTTATTTTTAATTTTATAAAAAAATGTTATTCTTTATGAAAAGTTCTGCATGGTCTTAAACCTAAAATGCAATCATTAGATAATATTTTTTGCAGTGGTATACGAGGTATGTCAAAAAATATGAATTTTGCTTAACAAAAGTACCTTTATTTTTCATAATATCGAAAATTTTGGGATTAAAAATAGCTTTTAAATATGCACATTGAATTAGAAGAAAAAAAAATTTTAAGCTGTTTTTGCGATAAGGGGCCTTTATGTGACTATTCGCTATTTGTATAGTTCTTAAGCTTTCTTTACATACAAAATTTTAAAATAAGTCATCTCCCTCGTGGCGCAGTGAACAGTGCTTTCATCTTCGAAGCCATAAGTCGCCGGTTCAAATCCCAGCGGGGAGACATATTTTGGTATTAGTTATTTAAAAAAAAATTAAAAATCCGACACTTACGGTACTCTGGTATTTAGACTTAGGCCTTCGTGAGATATCAAAAAGAAAAAAAAGTAGACTATTGTACAAGCCTAAATGTTCACCGTTAACTAATAAAAAATTTCAAAAGAGTTTTTCTTGAAAATAAACAAGTTTGCATATTTGAATTTTATTTTTAATCCTAAACATCTTTTCTTTACAAAAATATTTCATATTGTAAAAAATAAAGGCACTTTCCCCTTAAGAAAAATTTATATTTGTTGACATACCTCGTATACCATTGCAAACAATTAATATCTAATGGTTTGCATTCTAGGTTTTAGACTACCTACAAAGAATAACTTTTTTTTCTAAAACTAAAAATTAAAATCTTTTTTATATAGTGCAAACGTAAGTAGACACGACGCTAAATAATGTTTAATAGTATACTTATTTAAACAAAATATTATTTGGCTTTTCTCCAGAATAAAATTTAAAAGTTTATTTAATATTTTAAGAAAATTAAAACTTTTTATACATTATGAAGAACAATTCTGCTCTTCAATAATATAATAAAAGTTATTATTGCTTTAAAAGAAATAAAATAATGAAATATTTAATATTAAGTTACTTACAATACAATAATGGTTCATTGGCACTCGGTTGAAATCATTTTTATGCACCAAAATAAAATCTTAACAAGACGCCAGACGAGAACTGGGCCAATGTTTGCGTCTCAAAAATGTGGTAAATAGTTTACCAAAAATCTGGTAAACAGTTTACCTAAAAACTTATAAACTTGTTAGAAAACTGAAAAAATTAAAAATGAAATGTCTGATGGACATTTTAGAGTTTGACATTACTTTTGAAAAAATTAACTGGTAAAGGATACACCTATTAGGTATCTTAACCAGATAAAAAGAATAGTAAAAATGTTTAGCCATATAATAAAGTATTTTATGTTTTATTTGTTTTCTGGGAGATTAAATTTAAAGAAAACAAATAAAACATAAAATACTTTATTATATGGCTAAACATTTTACTATTCTTTTTATCTGGTTAAGATACCTAATAGGTGTATCCTTTACCAGTTAATTTTTCAAAAGCAATGTCAAACTCTAAATGTCCATCAGACATTTCATTTTAATTTTTTCAGTTTTCTAACTAGTTTATAGATTTTTAGGTAAACTGTTTACCGGATTACTTGGTAAACTATTTACCACATTTTTGAACGCAAACATTGGCCCAGTTCGTCTGTCGTCTTGCTAGGATCTCATTTTGGTGCATAATGATCAACCGAGTGCCAATGAACCATTATTGTAGTAAGTAACTTAATATTAAATATTTCATTATTTTATTTCTTTTAAAGCAATAATAACTTTTATTATATTATTGAAGAGCAGAGATTGCTTCATAATGTATAAAAAGTTTTAATTTTCTTAAAATATTAAATAAACTTTCAGATTTTATTCTGGAGAAAAAGCCAAATAATATTTTGTTTAAATTTAATCTCCCAGAAACAAATAAAACATAAAATAGTATACTTATTTACAGGAATTTTATAGAACAATTATTCTTTGATAGAATTAATTTTTTTAGGAAGAGATCTCTTCTATCTACCTAGGGGGACTGTTTATTCGGTCTTCGAAGACAAGTCATCAAATGCAAATAAAAAATTTAATCCGCATTTTTTTATACATTGATAATGTTTTGTTTAAATTACCTACACTTTGCCATTCCTCAAAAACTTATTTTTAAGAAACAATCAGTTGGAGCAAATATCTTTTTGAATACCCATCCACTCGAAAAACTGTCCTTCGAAAAATTGACATTCGAAGAAAAGTCTAGATTCTTTCATTTTATAGCTTTTTACCTTATAATATTTTTATCATTAAGGTTATAAAATATTGTTTTGGTTTCTTTAAATATGTTTAAAATCTGTAGTTTTTAGAGAAAAAGGGTTGTTTTTATAATTTATTGGTTTTCTGGAAGGAAATTAAAAAAAAATGAATAATATTTGGTTTCTCTCAAAATAAAGATATTTAAATGCTATTTTTTTAAGAAAAATGAAACTTTTAATACAGGGTGTTTTCTTACAACGGTACGAAACTCATGAAGGTGATTTCTTCTGCGTTTTTATAAAAAAGTTCCTATAAACATATGTTCGGACTTACTTCATTTCTAAAATAGACTAAACGTCTATAATAAAAATGCCAGGAGGTCATCACTTCTGTCTCACTTTAAGTTATTCTCCTTTTTGTTGCTCGCACACCATTTAAACGACGCGTTTAGACAGCGATAGTTGGTTGCCGTCCTTACTTGTATGACGCTTGTGGCTTTTTACTATTAAATTAGTTTTTACATGGCGTTAAAGTTTTTAAAAAAGTTAATATTTTTTAAATATCTTAAAAACCCTTTAACCGATTTGGATAATATTTAGCATACTTATTTAATGTAATAAGGCGCTTGTAAAGCTTTAACTAGATTGAGAACATTGGATCCAGTGGAGTCTAAGTGGGCACCATAGCCAATATTATTGAAAAAAAAGATACGCCACCGATTTTTACTTAGTTTTTATATTTTTTCCGATTAAGCATTAAAAAATGCAACTTTTTAGCCTTATAAATATTCTTCGTATATAGCTTCGTTTTCAATGAAAACATTTAAGCCATTTAATTTCTTTTAAAAAGTACCCATTGACAGCATAGTAAAAAAGAAAAAATAAAAAATTAACAATCATTGGCCCTAAAATAAATGAGCAGTCGTGTCGTTATCAGAAATCTTCATTTTTCCTATTTACTATAGTCAAAATTGTTTATTTTTTAATTTTGGGCTTTATTTTTTGTGTTTATGGATAGTTTTTACTATGACCCAAAGTGGCTTCAATTTTTTGTTTTAAAAACAAAGCAAGATACAAAATACCAAAAAGTTGCATTTTTAATTGCATAATTGAAAAAAACATAAAAGCTTTATAAAAAGACGCCACTGGACCCAATAATCCTAATCTAAATATAGCTTTACAAGTGTCTTATTACATTAAATAAGTGTACCAAATTACTTTTCATTCGCTTAGAGCCTTTTTAAAATATTTTAAAAAATATATTTTTTTACAAAACTTTAATGCCCTGTATCTCAGAAAGTCCGGGCATATGCTTATAAAAACTTTTCTTTATGAAAAGACATAGGAAATCACCCTCCTAAGTTTCGTATCATAGTTAGGAACCACCCTGTATAATATGAAGAACTATTTTGCCTTTGCATAATATAATAAAAATGAAGATAAGTTCTTAACAAGACTGCCCGAGGTGAACTGATCCCTTGGTCACGTCTCAAAAATGTGGAAAAATTTTAATAAAAAAATACTGTTGATCTGACTAAAAATGTAAAAAACTTTTTATTAAGAATGACTGATGGTTTGACTTTGACTTAATTTTTGTAAGATTATTTAAATAGTAAAAAATACACCTTTTGGTATCATAACCAGTTTTCTACATTTTCAAGACGCGACCAAGGCATCAGTTCACGTCTGGCAGTCTTGTTAAAAACTTATTTTTATTGAATTTTAATAAAATAAATTCGACCAGAAGTCCTTGAACCTATTCAGGGGTTGCTTCCCTGTATAATAAGTATTTTTATATATAACCTAAATAAAACTAATTATTTTATATTAAATAATTTATTTCTTTTAGAGTAATCCTAACTTTTATTATATTATGCAAGGGCAGAATAGTTCTTTATAATATATAAGAAGGTTGGTTCTTTTAATATGTTTTAATAAATATCTTCACTTTATTTTTTATCTTTGGACAAACCACGAAGACTAAAAGCCTAAATACTAACGTACCGTGGGTGTCTTAAGCGAGGTAAGAGGGAGTTTGTTGACACGAGACTTAAATACTTGAAGATTTGGGGGGAAGGAAAGACCTCCACAGGCAGCAGGTTCCACATTCTAAAAAACTCTAGTGATAAAAGAACGAACAAAGTGGGAAATTCGGGGCATGTCCAGTTGGACCGTATAAGGATGCATACGCGCGGAACCACGAGTTTCTCTGTTGGGAACCGTGAGTGGAGGAACTATACTGGACAATTCTTTAGAGCAGAAGCCATGGAAGTGCATATAAAAAAGCGATAGATCCACCACAGCCCGACGATGGGCAAGAGGAGGAAGCCTTTCTGTGAGTGAAGGATCATTAATGAGACGAATAGCTCTTCTTTGAATAGAATCCAGAATGCTTAGGGTTGTGGGGGAAGCCATGCCCCAGATATGAGAACAATATACTCAAGGGAGGTCGGATTTGGGACACATATAAAGTGTATAAATTAGAAGGGAAGAAATACTTTTTGGCTCGAAAGAGAAATCCAAGCTTTTTGAAGCTGCCGTGGCTATAGATACAATGTGTTTATGCCAGTTAAGGTTAGTTTCAAATGTGACGCCCACAAGATTGAAAGTGTCTTTGCTCTGTAAAACTTGGCTGCTCATAAGTACAGGATGAGTATTTTGTGACTCTTTTCGCGACAAGGAACATGATTGTGTTTTGCATGCATTTTTTCTTATTCTGAAAAAAAGCCAAATATTAGTTAGTTTAAAAAGTGTTATTTGTTTCAACTCATAAATATTGTCAATATTAAAATCACCAACTTAATTTTTTAAAAAATCGAGTGTTATTCACTACCATCACCTTATTTGCATATCAATGAACACCTAATAAAGACCCGACTCATTGTCTCATTGTTTTGGGGCTGGAAATTTGCTACACCCCAAAGTCTGTTAACCCTTTTCCGACGACCCCCTTGTGACTGTTCATAAGTGGTTGTTAAACTGCCCTTGGAGTGGGTTAATCACGATTATTATAACGTTTTTAATTATTCCATCAGGGGTGGAGTTTAATTATACAGTAAGTCAATATTACATCGTGGATAAAAGTGAAGCCAGTAGATTTTATTGTCACGTGACCTAGAAGTTATTATTTCAAAAAACTAATAAAAACAATGAGTGATATAATATAAATAATAGCTTTCAGATTAATTAAAATTCAAGTAATTATATTTGGAAAAAAAACGAAAAAAATACCATAGTTAGGGATCCCTGAAGTAGCTTCATATTTACGAGGAGCCCAACTTTTTTCTTACAACAATTTTCGTTGGTGGTAGCTTACAGGGATAGCAGGAATTAAATGTGTTGATTTGACAAATATTCAAAATTTATTCCAAACAGGGATGTTTTGTTAATTTTCACTTGTAATACCAGTAGTGCTAAATTTATTTCCGGAAATTTTGTCAAGGCACGAATATTTTGAAAATTATCCCGAGCCGCAGTCGTGGGATAATTTTCTTAAAATATTCGTGGCCGAGAAAAATTTCCCGAAATAATTTAAGCACGTGTGGTATTCGGTAAGAAAATTTCACACCAAGTTTGTGTTATTTTGTAACTTTGACACGAGCTTTAAAATTTTACTATAAAATAAATATTTTTCATTTTACCAATTGTAGTTGCAAATATATGTAATTTTAAAGCTTATCATTGTTTATTCTTTTATATTATATATACCTTATATTACTACAGTTGGTAAAAATAGTTTATTTTAATTTTTTAGACCCATACCTTGCTTTCGTTTGCTCTTCACATGTCTAGTACTTCAGTCTTATGATATTATTTTACTAACTGTAGTTGTATAAAATTGTCATTTAGGGTCTTAAAACCTTACATTATTTTATATTATGTTATATCTGAAATACTACAACTGGTACATATTAACATTTTCTTTAATTATGTATTTGAATGGCAGGCATGACGTTAAAACAAATTCAATGATTATGTCAAAAATTGTCCACTATATTTCGCTTCAGGGTACCCCAGACAGAAGAAAAAAATTCCGATAAATACTTGTGTTGTCATGGTAATGCAACCAAAACTACCCGTTTGATTGGTCAAAAAACAGTGGTGTGGAATTTTCAAGATAATTATCTAAATAAACCGAAAAAATATTTGTCCCAGAAAATGTAAGGTTTCATCAAAAAGTCCCACCAACATATATGTTAACGATGTCGTAAAAAATAACTACTAACTAGCTGATTTTTTTCTGTTGATTAAATAATTAGTTATATAATTTAACACCCACATTGTCCTATAAATTGCGAGGTACGTCATCCTGGCTTTTTTAATACGCTTTTATTAGCTTGGGTTGTATGTATGTATGTATGTATGTATGTAACGGAATCTTTTTAACACGCTTTTATTAGCTTGGGTTGTATGTATGTATGTATATATGTAACGGAATCTTTAAGTTTAATTTTCACCAACTTCCAGCAATTCGATTTCTTTGAAACTTTGCACACGTATCAAGGACCCATGACAATGCAATAATCTGCAAACAGTATCCCGTTATCCTGATTAGGATCGCCAGGACAAATAAATTCCTTTATAGATTTTCTGTAGGAGAGTAACAGAGAAAGAGCTAGTGCGCGATCTGCGCATGCGTGCACTTTCGGACGTACTCTCAGCATAAGTCTGACAGAAACTTGTTCGGAGTAGTTGCGTTCTGAAACTCCATGCAACAGTGAAGCTTTAAATGAAATGATTAGATTACGAAATAGTTCGTGAAACATTTCAATATCACATGTCCGCAGAAAACTAATTGATATATAAAACTAAAAAGTGAAAAATAAATAATAGTTTAAAAAAACTAAAAAACACGCTTTTATATGCAACCGAACTAAAAATTAGAAAATAATTTTTCATTACAAAGAGTTTGTATTACAGTAATAAAAGGTCAAACAATGAATCATAATTATATACCTCAAATAGAATTATAATAAAATTTAAGATAATAACAGAATAATTCACTTCAGAGTAAAAGCGTGGGGTGCATTTTACTATTTTTTCATATCTTTTCCCTCATAGATATTTACAAATGAAATAATTAAATAATTCTATTTTGAGGTATATAATTATGATTCATTGTTTGACCTTTTATTACAGTAATACAAACTCTTTGTAATGAAAAATTATTTTCTAATTTTTAGTTCGGTTGCACATAAAAGCGTGTGTTTTTAGTTTTTTAAACTATTATTTATTGATATTTATCAAATCAACATATTTAATCTCTGCTGCTATACCTGTATGCTACCATCAACCAAAAATTATTGTAAGGAAAAAAGTTGGTTGTCTAGTCAAAATGAAGCTAGTCCAGGGATCCCTAACTACCGGCTTTTTGTTACATTTCCTTTTTTTTTGACACACAACATTTTAATATACAAAGTGTTCCATTAAAAAAACTAAAGATGTATAACGTTACAAGTTTTCGACGAACCATTATACAAATTAGTTTGCGCAAATGCGCAATTTAACAAAATTCTTGACGTAAATCGACGTTTTTCTCCAAAATTGATTACCTGAATTTTAAGCAATTATGTGCAAGACTTTTTGACGACATAGTATATATTTATTACTATTAAATGCACATATTTAATTTTGTTTTTCCATTTTTTTGGGAACCGGGCTCTTCTCGACATGATGTTCTTCTTCAACTCTTGGTTGCAGTGGTTGAAATTGGCCAGCTTTCTTCCCATTTATTACATGATGAATTTCGATCATGCTTACCTCCCTTTAAAAGCATCGTTTAAAAATTCCCTTTTAATGCTCTTCTAGTGATTTTTGCTGCTATTGTTGAGTATATTAAGTAACTGAAAAAAAAGATTTTAAAGGGTTATCCAATAGAAGTGTCCTACTTTTAAATGGTAATAAAACAACCAAAATAAATGTAATTATTGTAATTCTTTTTTTTGTTAGTACAGATACAGGGTGTCCCGTAATTAAATTGACATAGGTTACTGTAGGATACCTGACATGAAAATAAAGCGTTTGAGCTTAATATCGCTTAGTAAAATGTTATTGGTTTGGGTTTGGGTGTTAAAACTAATTTTTTACCAAAACATTTCTCGGAATCCACTGGACCGATTAAAGTGAAATTTGGTGTACTTTTACTATTTGGGATAATGAACACGAATATGATATCTATTTTGCCATTACCACTAGATGGCGCCACATACAATAACATTGATTGATTAAAATGGTCATCACTTTTTGACCTCCCTGTATGCACCACCACCAAATTCGCAGTTTAAAATAGGACATTCTTATTGGATGACCCTTTAATTATTTACAATAAAATTTGGGATTTAACATACCTTAACAAAAATAGAAAAGCCTGCTAGGCTAACAGGGCAACTTTTTCTAAATTTTATAGTTAATATTTGTAAAACAACAATTTAGCATTTTTTTCTAGAACACTTACCTGATGCCGATTTTCCTAAATATGGATTTGTGAGTCAAGACCATACTGTATAAGTATTTATGTAAGTGTAGAAATAAGTAAAAAAAATATTTAAAGTGAACAAAAATTATCACAAAATTGACATATACTCAAGGTAAGCTGTCATACATTTTGAGGTACTCTCAAATGTTATTATTTCTGTCAATCCTGATTAAAGTCTAAAGTCGAAGCTACCTTAACAGTCTACTTTTATACTTTACCGGATTAAAACTGTTATGTATATATATGTATAGAGAATTATTGCACAGTGAAATAAGGCCAGGCATTAATAATACCGGCCTTATTTTGACATCTGAGCTTGCGCAGATGCAAGGCAGGATAAGGACTCCCTTAATAAGAATAGTGCCCGGCTTTATTTATGTCGGTTTTAGGTCGTGCCTTATTTTGGTCTTATTTTAACTTCGGAATAGTTCGGCTGTCGACCACAAAATCGAATAGTTTAAAAAAAAATTAAAACCTAGCTTTTTTAAATGTATTTCTGTAATTGATTTAAATCAAACTCTATGACACAAAACAATAAAAAAACTACTAAAAATGTTTTCCCTTTTTTTTTAGGTTAATGGTATTGTCAACATGATTTGCAATAACTCAAAATTATGGGTACAAGCACTATTTAAATAAGGCCGGTATTAATAATTCCCGAACTTAATAAGGCAAGTTGCAATAATTCTCTAATAACACTTTTAAAACTCTTTTAGGGGGTTCCTTTTGACGATTCTACCACGAATGTTCATACCGCCATATATGGAAGCAGCGCTTTAACGCAGCCTCTTATAGTCCAAGATCCCAGTGCCCCCAGACATTCCTTATTTTCTCAAAAATAACATATAACAAATAATGTAGTGCTAATATATACCATGCAGTATGCATATTTTCTAGCTTGAGCCGACGGCCAATTTACAGGTACCAGGTGCTAAAGGTAAATAAAAAAGGTACTTACTTTTCTTAAAATCTTAGTGCTGATTTTTATGTATATTTTAGAAATTATTATTAAAAATTTATAATTAATACTCGTCTGATACCAGATTCATTTCGGCGGCCATAATTTATACCAGGCGCTTTAAAACTTCCGTATAATGTAACTTTATTTACAAAGTCAGTTTTGATTTTTATAATAATACTTAGGAAACTAATTCAATAATAATTTTTGCATGGAGCCAGACAAATCAGAGGGGCCAAACACTTCCCCATCCCCTACAAAGGCTTGCTATGTATATGAACGTAATCGTGATTGTATATAGTTTTATAAAATGTGTAATTAATAATTTAAACAATAATCTAATCGATCTTCGGTAATAATAAAGAATAATGTTTACATTTATTAATACCAATGATTACCGCAAAATAAAAATATACAGTGTGTCCCAGGATAGGTGTTACAAGTTGAAAAATGGACCAAACATTTTTAAATTTTAAAACTACATTTTTGGAAAACTGGTCGCATGATCCAAAACTAATAATTACAAAATTTTACTTGTGTATTGTGTGGTATTATACAGGGCAAGTTATATTTAAAAATATGAAAAACTTCCAAAAGTAAAGTACTTTTATTTTTAAAAAGAACAATATTGTATAAGTAACTGTTGTAGAAAATTGAATTTTGAGTCAAAATTAAATTTAAAGAATTAAAGTAAAAAAGCAAGCAGGTTTATCAATTTTTTACAATACGCATTAACTTGACTGAGTAAGCAAATTAAATAAAATAAAGTTGTATTTAAATTTTGCTCTCTTTTTGCCCATTATTTAGGTTGTAATGCGTAAGGTAAATAATTAAAAAAAAATTATTTTTTACTTTCACACTTTTACTATAAATTTTAACTTAAAATAAAATTTTCTACAATATTGTTCTATTTCTAAAAATAAAGGTAGTTTACTTCTAAGAATTTTTAGTTTTAACTCGCCCTGTACATTCATTAGTTTTGGACCATAAGACCAGATTTTCAAAAATATCATTTTAAAATTCAAAAATTTTTTTCCATAGGTCATCTTGTAACACCTATCCTGGGACACACTGTTTATTTAATAGATTAAAAAGTATAAAACTTTTATACAGACTGTTTTTTTCCTATTCTTCCTGGTTAAAGTCAAAAGTTAGTGGCAAAATATAAATGAAAACCCTGTATACCTGGCCTTGGCCTTCAAAACTTTTACACTGAATTAGGTGACATTAGTCAAACGAAACGCAAATATATTTAAAAAGTAGCCATTGTAGTATGAAAATGTGACTTCAAGAATAAAAACAGGCAAAAAATAATCTGGAAAACATCGGTCTTTTCAAATGGTTTTCTTATTTAATTTGTTTTATTACATATTGCAAAAGATAGTTTGCGGACCTTTTAATACCATTGTTTTTATTACTTTGAAGTTATTTAATACTTTACCTACATGACTTTATCCCCCCTACCAACCACCCACCCTGCATTTTTCCGCTTGCCCGTTTCCCAATTGTTAAAAAATCTGGCAATAAAATACCATTTTTATTATTTTTAGAAATTTAAACAATATAGACTTTGGTATCAATTTATATTTTATCACGGAAAGACATGAGACATGCCTTCGGGTCTACAGGAAGATAGGTTCGAAGGCCTGACGGACCGTGTATATGCCCATTAACGCTCAATCTTTTGTTATTGTGTCCCTGAAGATTAAATAAATATTTTAATTGATAAATTAGGTGACACAAGACAAGAAAATATGTTTTGAATACAATAAGATAAGCGAACCAGCTGCTGCATAGCTACTGGTTATTATAATTATGAAATAAAAAGATAAGCGGTGTAACAGTGTTAAAATTTTTTAATATAATTAAATTTTAACAGCTCTGGGCCCCATTGGACGCGTAGATCTCGAGATAAGTTTTTGTTTGGAAGTTCCTCGCCCACGCTAATTTGGAATTGTTTTAGTTGGATTTTCTGATTATTATTTAAATTATTTTTTTTAATGTTTATATGAATAATAATTAAATACTAATCCATTAAAAAAATATTTGTAAACAAATATGGAATAAATTAATGTAAAAAGAAAAAAAAGTGCCTTTAAAAAGGGTTTTGCAAACCTGCAGTCTTAAAAATAGTTTTTTTTTGAAACCTTATGATATCTCACGAAGGCTAATGCCTAAATACCAGTGTACCGTGAGTGCCGGGTTACTGGATGTTTAACCCATTACTGTCGTGTTCCGTCAACGTTATCCAAGCACTGAAACATGCAGTTTTTGCATTTCACAGCACCTTTTAGACAACGCGGTAGTGCCACCACGGACGTTATTTTTAAATAACTACTACATAGGAATGGCAGAATACTACACAGTGGTTTGCCATTGTACTTATCAAACTACACCACATGTGTTCTGCAGTTTCTTCTTCTTCCTGGCATAACCTGCATAGGTTTTCTTCTGCCAGGCCTATTGTTTCCAGGTGTTTATTCAGTCTGCAATGACCTGTTAGTTGACCCAGTATATTTCTTACTGCCTTCCGGTTTTAATGATTTTTTCGCTTGACGTTGTCCTGGTGTTCTGATCCACCGGTTTGGAATTCTCTCATGATCCATGTTTTAAATCGATGACCTTACTTGCAACTTGTGAATAACGTAGCTTTGTTGCAGTATTTTCTTTAAGTAACTTCGTACAAGTATTTAGCAAATTTTCTTTATCAAATATAATCTTTTCATACAGTCAATTTTTTAGGGATCAATAAATTTATTATTTTTTAAAATACCCATAGCTTATGTTAATTTTTTTAAATGGGAAAGACTGAATTGTAAGATTTAAGAAAAACATATCATGCAAGAAAAAGAGTGTTAAAGTTTCCATTTTATTTTAATTATTTTTAAATACTAATTTTAATAAAAAGAAACTTTTTTATTAATTTTGTTTATAAGGGTTTTTTAGGGTGGGAAACATAAACGTGGAAGGAGCCACCTGCAGTCCTTCGCTTATGTTATAATGCAATTACTTTTTTATACCTCTGTATATTAAAGTTTGTGTGCAGAATTTTAATTCTACCATATTATTTTGACAAAAAAAGGGATACTTAGTAAATATCGATACAAGCAACCGTTTTTAAGATATTCCGAATTAAAATTTTTATTCCACATAAAGAATTTCTTTTGTATTTATTCACGATTTATCTAGGCCACCCGCATTTTAATAAAAGTTGTGTAAAAAATACTACGACAAATTATTTGCCCCAATATACAACAATAAAATAGAATCTTTGACTTAAGACACCCACGGTACGTTAGTCTTTAGGCTTCTAGCCTTCGTGGATTGTCCAAAGATAAAAAAAACCCGTATCTTCTTAAAGATCAACTTTTTGACTACGATAAATTACATTAGATCGTTGTATTATAGTAACTATTTGTACAGATATTTTAGAGAAACCCGGCTTGCCTAAAAAATCATAAAAGAACGTAACGGAAAGCTTTTAACACGTTGGTAAATATCTCTTAAACTGTTGATCGTATTAATAGTTAGTAAATATACCTTTTTGTGCAAACAATATGTTAGAATATATTTTTTTACTGGAACCATAATATACCATGACAAAAAAGCTATGACATTTTGAACATAAGCAAAGGACTACAAGTGGCCCCCTTTACATTTTACAATAAAAATGTAAACAGTTGTTGATTTCTTACCTTGGAAAACCTCTAAACCTAAATTTTGTGAAAAAACAAATATTTAAAAAAAACTAAAATAAAAGGAAAATTTGACACTCCTGTATCTCAAAAACCATCCAGTTTTTGACTTAGGTGGCCTAAGAAATTTGTTGTAGCATTTTGTACAGATCTTTTAGAGACACCCCTGTATATTAGTGTTTTTTGAAAAATACCTCTATAAGCTGGGGCTTAAGCCCCCAAAAACCAGAGGCAAGTTGCCCCACTTGTACCCCCTTATTTATTAAATGGTAACAAAAATAAGGTATTGCAACCCAAATTAAATAAGTAACGAATACCAAAAATATCGAACACCTGTACGGGAATTTATTCAGAAAAAAAGAAAAACGACACTACCGGCTAAATAAAATCCACAGATACGACACGGTTGCCCGCAGAGTTGTCATCGGACGAAAGCCTTTAAAAAATGGCCGACCTTTTTGCCTTTTTTAAAAATAAATCTTCGCAGGTTTAGCGACGAAGTCATATTTTAAATATTGTGGTGTCCGTTGAAATTATGGCTTGTTTGGATTTGTATGTTAATATAAATGAGATGTATTAAATAAGCTCTTTTTTTATTTTTTGGCCGTAGCGAACGCTGTTGGTTCTTATTTTAAAATGGTCTAAATAATTGGTTGCTCGATTTGTCGTTATTAAAAGAAGATTTAAATTTGTGCTTTCGCTTTTTTTCTGATAAAAAGTTTTAAACTTGTTTCTATACAACTCCAAAACTTATTAGTCACTATTTAATTTATTTTAATTAAAATAAATATGTAACTATTAACTGTTGTTAGTATTTTTGCAATTTATTTCTTTTTAATAGTTTATCAAGTGATTCAAAGTATCGTGTTTTATAAAGTTACTCTTTGTCCCCGTGCAACATATAGCATCAATAACTTAAAAATTACTTAAAAATGCTTTAATGTGATTATCTGCAATTTAATGCATTAATTTATGGGTATATTACGTGGTTAGTAAAAATACGCTATATTTTTTTAATTGTCTAGATCAGGGGTCTCCAAACTTTTCAGCCTTAGGGCCATACTGATTACTCCAGTAAGTTCCGAGGGCCAAAACCATATTATCATTGTTGCCGGTGGTAAGAAGTCCACTGATGAAAAAAAAGTCCGAAAAAGTACGCAATGTTTAAAAAGGCTGCAAATCGGACTAAAGTCCGCAAAACGGCAATACTGCATCTTATTAATTTTCCTGTCATTATCTGTTATTTCTAGATTAGTCGTAGAGTACGAGCCCAGGCACGCCAAATACAGACCGCTAATCCAAATGGCGAGTTTATACCCTAAAAGCCGTTTAAAAATTATATTTCTAATTTTAGCGGTATTACTGTAACAAAATAAATATTATTGTAATATATAAAAATATGTACATACTTAATACATAGAAACAATATTTTTTGATTAAGAAAACAATGTAGAAAATGACGGTGGTTCAAAACCATTAGTCTTAAATTGTATCATTCATTAACAGTCTTTGTGCGGAAAATGTTTGGATATGTCTGATGTTCTGAAACCAGTCATATCAACTGGTAATTTTATCAGATCTTTTGGGCTGAATCACCGACAATTCCGACAATTTATTGAAGAGATTGGAGAAAATGACTTACCTTATCATACTGCCGTACGCTGGCTTGATTGTGGGAAAGTCCTTCATCGCTTTTTGGAACTTCGAGCAGTGATCGAAATTTTTTGAATGAAAAGTATCGCCCCCTTACTGAATTACAAAACAACGCATGACTATAGAAGTTAGCATTCTATGTTGATTTGACAAAACATGTGAACGAACTGAATTTGAGATTGCAAGGAGAAAACCAGCATCTTCCTGATTTATCAAATCATTCCGGAAGAAATTGATACTGTTTCAATCACACCTACAATGTAAATGTTTTTCACATTTTAAAACATGTGAAATATTCAGCCCCACTACTGAGACTAAGTTTCCTATCGATTTTGCAATCGAAACTTTGAGTGCTTTGAAGATAAATTTTGATACTCGTTTCTCGGACTTTGATGCCATTGCGAATCAAATTAGGATTTTTCAGAACCCTTTTGATACTGACATTGAAACCCCGTCTCCGGAACTTCAAATGGAAACGATTGATCTACAGTGCAGTGATATAATTAAGAACAAATATCAAAACTCATCTTTGTTGGAATTTTATAAGAGTCTTCCACTGACAATTTGATAATTTGCATAAATTTGCTTATGGGCTGTTTTCTGTTTTTGGTACTACTTATTCCCAACTACAAACTATTGTCAGTGGAAAATCTCAATTACATAAATCTTATTTGTATTTCATATGTCATTATGTTTGTTATAAGTTATGTGTTTATTTAAAATGGATAAAATGTTAGTTGGATTCATTTCAATAATATATTAGTTAATATATACTGAAGTTAAATTTTCTGCATATTATACATGTCTGTGTTTCTTTATCCAACTTATCACAAAACCAATAATAATAAGCCTACAACAATGTTATGAATTAGCGGCTAACTGTTAGCCCATGACCATATGTCATGTCATATTAATAATTATTCAACATAAAATTAGAATACTTCAGTAAACTAAATTTAATTTGCTATAAAAAATATTTGTTCTCTAAAAGGAGTTTTCAAGTATGCTAGCTCTCCGCGGGACGGACAAAATCTGTCCGCGGGCCAGATGTGGCCCTCGGGCCGTAGTTTGCTTCCCTTTTGCTACTCAAATCATGACAATTTTTGTATTCGGTCACTGCCTGCTTACACTTTTCGGTATTCAAATACTCGGAACGCCGGTATTCGAATACTCAAAAAAATATTCGTCCAATACTTCTAAAGTATTCGAATACAGAATCCCAAATACTGAACAAAATAGTATTCTGCCGAATACCGAATACCGAACACATAAATGTATTCGAATACTATTCGAATACGACCCAACTCTGTGGAGTACTATATGTGGTAACTCCTAATTTTACGGTAAACATAAAAAAAAAACAAAAATAAACCATGTTTTATTATAGCCGGCTCAAAGTTTTAAAAAAATGTCCCTTGTACAACCAGTCCCTTGGACAACCGGTCACTTGGATAACCGAATGATTGTCCATAGAGCAATTTGATTATCCTTGGAATATATCTCATCAGATTTTCCTGGTTTTAAGGTTAGAACTAGGGCTGGCAAAAACCGGAAAAAAACAAAACCGGTTAACCGAATATTTAAAAACCGGTATTAAATACCGGTTTTTAAAAGCGAAAAACCGAAAACGGTTTTTAAAACTGATACACAGAAATCGGTTTTTAAAACCGAAAACCGAAAACGGTCTTTAAACCACAGTTAACAGAAAATCGGAAAGTAATTATTCTCTATTAATCGTTTTTGTCCATGAGCTGTGGTAATAAGTGATAATCATTATTCATCCTAGAATATTCTTTAAAAGAAATTGGTTAAAAATAAATAAGAATAAAAATATAACATCCTTGTTAATAAAATTCAAGATTCTAAAAGGTGATGTAAAAATATAAATCGCAATCAACCAAAAACCTATTAATTGATATTCGAAGAACCGCTTTTCGATTTTGGTCCGATTATCCAAAAAACGGTATTCGAAAACCGATTATCCGAAAAACCGGTATTTGAAAACCGCTTTTTAGAACCGGTTAACCGGTATTCGAAAACCGGTTTTCAAATACCGGTTAATCGGTATTCGAAACCGGTTTTCGGTTTTTGCCAAAACCACGGTTAACCGAAAAACCGGTTTCGGTTGCCAGCCCTAGTTAGGACTGGCATGTTACTGTTTAAATTGCTCTGCCCATTGCAGATTACAGTTAAGCGAAAAGTCACAAAATTGGACATACTAAAGCAAGAAGAAAATATTAAGAAGATCTTTAAAAGGCCGACCTTTTTGCCCCTTTTTAAAAATAAATCTTTGCAAGTTTAGCGACGAAGTCATATTTTAAATTTGTGGTGTCCGTTGAAATTACGACTTGTTTGGATCTGTATGTTAATATAAATGAGACGAATTATATAATTTATTTTTATTTGTTCGTTTTCTTTTTTAAGCGCAGCAGTTTGTTCTTATTGTGTTTCAAGCAAACATTTTTATGAAGAATCAAAGTCGGTCTATATAAGGTCACGACATTCGGGCATATTGCTTTGACGTGTTATGACGTCACATCCCCCATTTTTCGGCCATGTTGTTCAGTGCCGGAGATATATAGTTTATTGTATTATTAGAACAACCGTTTACACAACAGTTTTTAATTATTATTAAGTTGTAAATTCTTTTACTTTGAATAAAAATCATTTGGAACTACATTTTTCAAAAAATATCACTTCCAAAACAATGCAAAATAAAATGCGCAAATTCTAGACGCCACTGGATTAATTATCAGCTTTGATTTTACCCAGTCTTGTCAACTTTTCTCCGTGGAGTGCCCTTCCTTGCGTCCCCGACCTCGAACCGCCTAAAAGTTGAGGATATGTCGCAACCTTATAAATATAAACTAACCTTGATGAAAAATGACTTTTTTCGAAAAATGAAATTTTTGGTTCATTTGTCCTCTTGTTAACTCCATCCGTGGACAGTCTGTATATCAAATGTGGTATTATTTACGAATTTTAAAAATACTTTTTTATTAGTAATTAAATATACAAGAAGTTCCATTTAAAGAAGCCTAACTTTGTGTTTCAACTTTAAAACAAAAAGCAATAAAAAAATCTAGACTCTCCACTCAATTATACGTAAAATCCCCACCACTTTTTATTTCCTTTTTTTCTATCTCTAATAACAAGCGAGTTACAGGCTGAATTAAAAAAAAAATGAAAAAACTCTTAATTTCCAAAACAAATCAAGTTAGCTATGATTTAAAGTACGAACGCTGTAAGTCCAACATAGCTACGTCATCAACAGCCAAATGTTTACATACAATAGCAAAGACTTGCCATGTATTATTTTACCATAGGCATCGGTTAATTGTAGCTAATTAAAGCTACCACAAATTATAGATATGGGGTTTCTGTAGTCGATGAGACGTGTGTTTCGGGCATTTTGTTGCTATCAAAGTTTGACATAGCGGTGTTTAACAACAGTATTTGAACTTTACTGAATCTGTTTTAAAAATCAAAACCGAGATTGTACTATCACCTTTGTTTTATCTTTTTTAGTTTTTACCTATACCCTGCAAGCCAGGCAGCCATCATGGCGATCAGGTCATGCAAAATTAGCTCTAAACTGGTGCGGGACTGTGTAGTTGCCCTGGAAGAGGTGGGTGCGTCCAACAAGCTAACCATTGCCTGGGTACCAGGACACGAAGGCCACGAAGGCCACGAAGGCAATGAGGAAGCTGATAAATTGGCTAAGGAGGGGGCTGACAGGACGATGGTAGGTTCCGAGCCCTACTGCGGTAATCCGTCATGCCAAGTAAGGTCATCTATCAGATCATGGATTAAGAGGGAATCCCAAGATTGATGGACAAGAACACCAGGACAGCGTCAAGCGAAAGTATTCATCAAGGCTTACTCACCGAAATTTACGAAAGACCTTCTGAATTACAACCGGAACGCAGTAAGAATAATGTGGGTCAATTAACAGGTCATTGCAGACTGAATAAACACCTGGAAATCATGGGCCTGGTAGAAGGAAACCTATGCAGGTTCTGCCAGGAGAAGGAAGAAACCGCAGAACATGTATGGTGCTTCTGTAAAGCCCTTTGCGGTTTGCAAAGCTGGGTGAAGAAAAACCTAAAGCGGCAAGATTTACCAAGGAGCCGGTTTTAAGCCTGTGGAGTCTGATGATTAAAAGACCGGCTTGGACAGCTTGCTCTAAGCTATGCACGGAGGACACACCATAAACCTGAGCAGGTTGCAGTGATAGAGGATATACAATCCACCTCCTAATCTAATCTTATCTAATACCCTGCAAGGTCAAAGACGCCACCCTGTAACAAATTTTCTGTTGCACCCCGTACGTTCATACGCGTGGGTAGCAAGTTCATTTATTTGAGACTATACACATTATACACCCAGGCAGATGTGCGCGCTTTGTGTTGAGCTTCAGTTTTTTTGTTTCCTTGTCTCATTGAATGCCCTATATTTCCACCTACTTGATCACTAATTACTGGATGGGCTATTGTTATGCACGGAGCGCTAAAAATTTTGCATAAATTACAGACCCCCTTTGTTTAATATTGATCTGCCTCTGGCGGTAATTTTTTCGACGTTGGTGATCGAATTCGGCCTCCATATTTTGCGGATTTTGTTCTTAGTTTTAATTGCTCATTGAGAAGCACCCCCTTTTTATTTTTCATTAGTAATTACACTGTTTTAAATTTAAGATTATTTTGTTGATTCCTGGTATTTTTTGGGTTGTTAATTAGGTTTGTGGTGTTCGTTTAAATAATAATGTTTAATCATTAAAAATATTTAAACAAAAAATCAAATTTTTTTTTGTTTTTGTATCGCCCAAGGATTTTTTTAGATGCATAAAGGAAAGTCAATTTCCAGGTTCCCACATGAAGCAGTTAATTTAAAGACTAAAAATGTAAAACTTTACTAACAACTAACAACCTAATATTGTCAACCATTGGATGTATAAAAACATGCAATACTTTGTCTGCTATAGATATGCTGGGTAGATTTAGACTGGTGCCTTTACAAAAAGTAAAAAGTAGAAAAAAATTATAGTAAAAAAATATAACAAAATTTATAGAAACAATAAATTCCACTCAATATGTGGTCGGGAAGGGGGAGAAAGGGCGGTTAAAGTGTAAAATACGGTTTTTCTAGATTTCCGGCAAAACTACAAGCTTAATAGAAAAAAGTTAAATTGCAAAGTTGTAGGCAATTTAAAGATGTACAACTTTTGTATTTAGCTTTTTTACATAACCTTACAATTTATGTGGAAAATTTAAAAAACTAAGTTTTTAGTTTTTTATTTTTATCTTTTGCAAAAACAATTATTTTTTATGAAATTTGATGAAAACGTACCTTTATTTGTCTCAAATATACTGTAAATTTTAGGTTCTAAAATATTTGTTTTTATACATTTTTTGATCTAATATTAAAAAATACCCCTATTTTCAATTAAAAATTCACGTGTCAAAATATCGGCATTGTCTAAAAAGTTGAATGTCGTTTTGTTCGTTAAAATCTTTACTTTCTAATGGTGTTAAAAAACTATACATTACAATGGTAAATGTTGTCAGAAAACGCAAAAAATTTGGATTCGATTTTTAAAATCATTATTAGACTAGGGTCGATAATTTTTGAAACCAAATAAAAATTTAAGATGGATGGAACCCATTGAAAAATATAAAGTAAATAACAAAAATAAAAGAAGAAATAAATTACAGGCAATATGGGGTCGAAAAGTGGAAGAAGGTGAGTTTTTAAGGGTAAAAATGGTTTTTGTCGATTTTCAGCAAAATAACTAACCTGATAATAACAAAAGCTTACCGACTTTCTTGAAAATGCCGATATTTTGACACGTGAATTTTCGATTGAAAATAAGGATACTTTTTCAGTATTAAGTCAAAAAAATGTATAAAAATAAATATTTTAAAACCAAAAAATTACAGTATATTTAGGACAAATAAAGGTACGTTTTCACCAAATTGCGTGAAAAAATAATTGTTTTTGTATAATAAAAAATTAAAAACATTTTTTTTTATATTTTTACATAAATTGTGGGGTTATGTAAAAAAGCTAAATACAAAAGTTGTACATCTTTACATTGTCTAT
>JACEGR010004755.1:0-82742 GCA_014170235.1 Listronotus bonariensis | reverse complement strand
TAGAAATAAGGTGGCGCTTATTAATATCACTCCTCGTAAAAAAAAAAAAATATTTTTTAATAAAGTCAAAGTAAAGCCATTGTTTAAACGCTGTTTTAAGCTTTTTCGCCAGACTACACCCCTAAATACGGCAAAAAAAATTATATGTACTTATAAAGTAGAATTAATTGTGCTTTTTAATTACTTAAACGTAAAGGCAAAATTTAAAATAAAGAATTTCGGTATTTTTCGAAGAAAACTGTGGGTAACATTGTGGAAAAAATGTAAAATGTATTACGAAGCAGAATTTCATTTGCGTTTGGCAATAAAGAAGGGCGCATTTTGAGAAACGTGTATGGTGGTAAATGATGCCACTTTGCTTAGTCATTTGAGCTATGGATAAATCAATATTTTGAGTTTAAAAGCATTAAATTAAAGATTCTTTTCGTGAATTATTTGGTCCAAAAGTAAATGGCGTTATATTATTAAATACATTTCACCCAACACAAGCAAAGCAAGATATAAAAGTTTAATTTAGTTTAGAAATTCCATTATAACCTATTTATTATTAATTTTGGTTTATTGATTTGCAATTTGGTTTCATTTAGTAAAATAAGATAAAAATATCTAAAAATAAAATATTAGGTAACCTATTTCCTATTTACTTTTATTTATTAAACTTATTATGACCTTGATATGCTTAAAAAATTAAAACATTGAACTAACCCAAAATTTATACACTTTATACAGTGTGTCTATGGATGGACCTAAGTATAGCTGTATTTTTTTATTTTTAAAAAACAAATTTATTTAGAAAAAGTTACTTTTTTATTGCTTACCCAGCAAACACTATTTGCCGGCAATATACATTTTTCATATTGGCATTGATGGCAAAGCATTGGCAATTGGTGGCAATATTATGCCAACATCTAATACACATTAAAAAGTCAACCCTAAATAAACACTTAATTGCCAATAAATTTTACATGCAGGCGTATTGCCGGCAAGCATAGAAAAATGGCGGCATACCAATCCTGATTAAATAAGGGATGCCTTTTTGTTGCAGGCAAATAAATATTGTATTTTTAAATGCAAACCTTCAACGCCTATTTATACTTTTCAAACCATATTAATACTATTGGCATTTAACTAACATTAAAGCAATTTTTGATCTATTTTATTTATAATGGCAGCTAAACTACATCATTTTATGTATTTTTTACATAATTTAAAGGAAATGGCCGTTTCATAACAATTTATTATTACAATTCATTTAAATAAGAATAAAGTCAAAAAAATGTTTATTATGTATTTTTAAGAGAATAAAAATAAAATGAGGTTAATTTTGACCGAAAGTGAGAAATTCAAATTTTCCGCTTAGCCGAAATACAAGATTGGACAATTTTGACAGATGAAGAAAAATCGCTTTTGACCGCTTTGTGCAATCATTTTCCGAAAGATCCTCTTTGTTTTCTACGTGGTTTTCTAGCTTTTTTGTTTTTCAATAGACATAATTAAGTGTATTCATTACCTAATTAATGTGTGTTGTGTAATTAATTGGTGATGGCGATTAGAGAAGGCGAGTTATTCAAGTAGACTCTTAGGAGCAGTAAACATTTTGTTTAAAATCTTTGAAGTTTGTAGTTACTTAGAAAAATCATATGAAATTAGGAAGTTGCCTTATTAAAAGTTTTAAAGTCGTTAATAAAAAATATTATTTATATTTAATATTTTTTTACATTTAACTCCTTTAAAATATTTCTTTCTATGTTTTAGATTTTAAATTGAATGTAAGTGTCCCTTGAATACTTACTATTTTAAAGTGTTTTCTTTTGGATGTCTATCTTTTTTAATTTTATTACATACCTTTAATTTTTTATAGTTACTGTATTAAAATTTATATTATGTAATTTTTTTAATGATAAAGTTTTCCTACCTTTTTTTCTAATTTTTTTGATTACAAAATTGTAAACATGTTCTTTAACTTTTAGGACATTCAACTTATAAAACTTGCAATACTTATTTAATGATAAATGCCATTATCCTAAACGCATTTCTTCATCATAACTTATTAATGATGGATGCCATAACAATATCTGCAACACGTGGCCCAATAACGACCAATTGCCCACTTTCGTGTCTTATTCTTATCTTTTGCCAATAACTTATTAATAATGGATGCCATTATCCTAAACGCATTTTTTTTGGCATAACTTATTAATGATTTATTCCATCATCCTAAATGCATTTTTTCATCATAAACTATTAATGACGGATGCCATCACATTATCTGCAACACGTGGCCCAATAACGGGCAATTGCCCACTTTTGTATCTTTTTGATACCTTTTTGCCAATGCCTTGTCATTAAAATGTGTTGGTAATGCCAGTAAATTAAATGTACATGGCCGGCAGAAAATGTTATATCGGTATAATTAGTGGAGAAAATTTAAAAAACAGTTTTTAATAAATATTTAATTTTTATTTGTCAAGTTAAATAATAATATATGTAACTAGTAACACAAAAAGTAAATCGTTACTTTTTGTATTACTAACAAAAAAAAATGAAAATTAATATACTCTTTTATGCAATTTAAATTGGTAGTTACAAAAATACTTACTACCAATTTTTGTTATTTGCAAAAATAACAACTTTATACTTTTAAATCCTTTTGTCTATAATAGGGCGTTTTTTCCTAACGTTTTTATTCCAAAAAACAAAAAAATAGGCCTAATTTGCCTTATTTTTTACAGTATTGAAAAATTTTAATAGGAAAAGATGTTGAGAATTTAAAATTACTGTTAGTTTTGTTTTTTAAAAAATTTTTTTTGATTTTTCTAGAATAATAAACTGTAACTATTTTGCTCTTTTGACAGATCTTAAGCTTTCTCTACATATTACATTTAAAAATCTGTAAACACTTACAAACAAAACCTAAATTTGCACCGTTATCAAATTAACAAATAATTTTAAAAATATATTCTTGTAACTTATTCAGTTTGCATAAATTCTTAACATTTTTTCTCTATAATAATTTTTGATTAATAAAAATAACGCTACTTTCTTCTTAGGCAAAATTTATATTTATACATTGCTAAAAAAAATTTAATATTTGTATTTAAGTTTTTAAACCACATAATTTTTAATTGAAAATTAATAAATTAATTAAAAAAGTTTTATATCTTTAGTAAGTTAACAACTTAGCATTTAAAAAACGGTATGGTCAATATAAAATAATAAATGACAAGACACCAATTTTTTACAATTACTATTATTTATTATTACCCCTCTTGCTTTAGCCACTTCTTCTAAACGTCTATGCATAGATAAAACTAACTCGAATTTTTTTTAATAATAAGCAGGATCAATTTTCTTGCATTTTCTTTGCAATTTATATTTAATTATTTCAATATTAATTATTTTATGTTTTTTATTTGGATTTAAAAAAAAATTTGTGGCGTTTCAGTGAGGTTTTTGTTCGGAAACTAAGGATGAATTTTAATCACTTTTGAACTATATATAAAATGGCCAGATAAAACTAACTGGGATTTTTTTTTAATAAGCAAGATCAATTTTCTTGCATTTTCTTTGCAATTAATATTTTATTATTTCTATATATTTTATGTTTTTTATTTGGATTTAAAAAAAAATTGTGGCATTCCAGTGAGGTTGTTGTCCGGAGACTAAGGAGGAATTTTAATTACTTTTGAGCTATACATAAAATGACCATTCGTGACAAATACCTGCACTATGCTGGAGGTCATTATATCTATAGAAATCAAATGAAGCCAAAGTGTCCATATTTTTTGCACTTTTTCCAAGATTTTGTCTTAAGTTGTATAAATAAAGATGTTATTTCCTTATTGAAAACCAATTTACTCACACCTATTGATGAAATACGCCCTCACATCTTGAGAGAGCCACCTCCGTGTTTAACAGTTGCACAGATATTTCATATTTTCAGCTTCCTGTTTGCTCTTCTTCACACCATTTGACGTCCATTCAAACGAAAACTGTTAAATTTTTACTCGTCTCAAAAATAAGGTCAATTTTCAGATATTGATAGGTATTCTTTGGCAAAATGGAATCGAACTTTAATATTTTTGCTGCTAAGCTCAAGCTTCTTTCTAGCTACTAGGCCATTATATCTATTATTCCCGACGTAGCGATGAATAGTTTTGCTACTGCTTTATAGAGTTTCGTTAAACCGTCCGAGTATTTTTGTGATGCAAAAATGTGTCTTTGATTCAAATTTCTTTGAATTAATTAGCATTGTTAAGTTTTTCTTGATTTCTAATAATTAATTGGGAAATGTACCTAAATATTATAAACGAAAAATAAAAATTTAATACCTAGTTATATGTAGATGTTCTATATAAAAGGTAGATTCGGTTGTGTTCGAAAATTTTTGGGATCCACTGTACATATTTTATTTTCTTACTATTAATAACATAATTAGGGCTTTAATTTTAAAGAATCCGATAACTTTCTATTATTTTCACAGTAAACACTAAAAACAGGTTTGCTAAATGAACTGCGGCATATTAAATTGATTTACTCTTCAATCATAGGCCACGTTTAACAGCCATTTGACCGAAAACACTTGACCTACAATTGTAGAAGTTTGCCTGTTGGATATTTCAATTGCAGCAGTTGCTCAGTGGAGTATTAAGAAAAACTGAAATTACCAAAAATAAAAATTTCCATTTAATTTATTTTATTAATAAGTGATAAAATTAAACCAATAAACAAGTAAATGTTATTTTTTAATTATTGCATAAAACAAATTAAAGCATCATTAAGGACGACTTTAGATATGGCATTTTAAGAATATAAAAATTCAATTTCGAGTTGGCTTATTTATTCAGTTGTACCATTCTTTATTAAATACCATAAGGGTAAATATTATAATATAAATTGGTAAAAATAATAATACCCAACAAAAAACAAGTATTTTTTACAAACACTCGAATTTTTTTTACCAAAATGAAAGAATTTTAAACTCTTAGTGCTTATTATTTCCTTGCACTGCAAGGTGGCATTTGTCAAATACTGTCCTATCGGGCGATGCAGATTTTCACACTAGCCAAAAGTTTTTCCTTTAGAGCTGATTAAGATTACATCTCAACAGTACGGGGTAGACGATAATAAAAAAAAATCAAAGGAATTATTTAAAAAATCGAAATGGCGAATAAGCGGTAACTTATTGTCTATTCTGCCCTCTGTTGACAGTATAGGCGATAACAAAAATAGAAAACACTTCAAAGGAATCATTTAAAAAATTGAAATGGCAAATAAGCGCTAGTTTCTTTTCCATCCCGCCTTCTGCCGGTAGTGTGAAAAAACTAAACAAACCTAGGTCCCTAAAACAAAACTAATATTCCTAACAAGCACTTCATTATTTCGTTAAAGCTTAAAGTTTTCTTCCAACATAAATAGAAGCGATGGGAGACTATGAAGTTTGACTCATAGTGGCTTTGCCAGGTACCAGGTACCAAAGGTTACTAAATTGAAAGTTAACTTTCGTCATTTTTTAAAAGCTAAATTTTATGTATGTTACTCGTATAACTCTAAGAAGATATTTCCTTCGTTGGCAGACACCTCTGATAGTTTCTACCCCCTGACAGTTAAAAATTTAGTTTGCTGGTAGGGTAGCTCAATTGTACGAATAAGTATATATAAAAGATATGAAAAAACCTATTTTATAGAAGGTATAGTGTTTTTAAACGTGTATGTCCTAAAAATATTTTGGTTTATACAGAGTCTTTCAAAAGAAAGCAATGGCTGTAAAGTTATTTTTTTTTAACTGTTATCTCAATTTTTTCTTTGCGGAATCGAATTCAGCATACAATTTTCCATATGAAAGGTTATTTTATTTGGACACCCGTTATAATGTTGTCACGCTTTTTATATTTTATAGTTTAATTGGTGTATCTTTTACCAGTTAATTTTGTTTTTGTAAGTAATGTCAAACTATAAACTGTCTATTAGACATTTTATTTTTTATAAGGAAAAATTCAGATTTTTAGCAAGTTTATCAGTAAGTTTATGGTAAACTGTTAACCACAATTTTGGTAAACTATTTAGGTACCATATTTTTGAGACGCGATCATTAGCTCAGTTGAATATTTTCAACCGGAAGCTAATGAACCTTTGTTTAGAGTTTAAAGACTTTTATGTATTGTCAGTAATTTTATATTAAATATTTCATAAATTGATTTCTTTTAAAGTAATCTTAACTTTCTTTATATTATGCAAGGACAGAACAGTTCTTCATAGTATACAGGGTGTAACTAAATAAGTGTAAAACATTTAATTAGGTGATTCCTCATTGAAAAATATGAAAAAAGTTCCTATAAACATGGGTCCGAAAATGCATACTTTCCAAGATACAGGGTGTTAAACATTTTAAATAAAATAGGTTTTTTGTAATTATCTTGAATACCCTGTAACCGATTTTCTTGAAATTTTTCAGTGTTATTTCTAGTAATAAGGGCCAAAGTTATGCATATTTAAATTAAAATTATTAAGTCCAATGGCGTCTCACGGGACATCTTATCGAAAATAATTGTAAAAAATATACGCCACTGACTTTTTGTAGCTTTTTTATTTTTTTTTTTTTTTAGAATAAGCAACTGAAAATACAACTTTTTTATCTCTTGAAATTTTTTGTATCTTGCTTCGTTTTCGAGAAAAAAATAAAAACCACTTTATTGCATGTTTCTTGGGACGGAATTTTTGAATTTTGATGATTTACTGAGCAAAAACAGTTAAAGATAGAGCAAAATTAATTTTACTTTCCTATCTTAACTTTTTAAGGACTATCTAATGACATTAAAAAGTGAAGGTCAACTGAAGATTAAAGAAGGTGAATGTTGAACCTAAATGTTGGACACCCTGTATCTTAGAAACTATGCATTTTCGGACCTATGTTTATAGGAACTTTTTTTCATATTTTTCAATGAGGAATCACTTCCTTAAATGTTTTACACTTATTTAATTACACCCTGTATACTAGGAATAAAAGTTTTTTTTTCTTAAAATGTTTAATAAACATTTTTATTCTGAAGAAAACCATTTAAACGCTATTTAAACTTTTTAAAAACTTTAATAAAAACCGCATTAAGGTAAAAACGAATGCAAATTGATAATTCAAAATAGTTAGGTCGCTGTTTCAAAAACACTAAGTTCGACAGGATAAACTCTTATAAGAACATTTACACAGGGCATTTTAACTAATGAATGACGGTTTATTTTTAATTTAGTTAACTTTCAATGTAGAAAAATGAGGGTTACAATTTAAAAAAAACCTCACAGCTATTACTTTTTTGGAATACTCTGTATAACCCAAAAGATTATTAGGACATCCGCGTTTAAAAACACTATCACTTTAATATAATAAGTTTTGTTATATATTGTTAAATAACAAAAATATTGATTATTAAAAATAATGTAAAAAAATATATTTGAAATATTGGACTTTCTCGGACAATTGAGCCATCCTACAGCAGACTAAATTTTTGCCCGCCAAGGGGTAGAAACTATTAGAAGTGTCTGCCGACTGGAGAGATATCTTCTAATAGGTACCCAAGTCACATATATAAAATTTAGCTTTTACAAAATGACAAAATCTACCTTTCAATTTAGTAACCTTTGGTACCTGGTACATGCCAAAGCCACTAGCTTTCAAACTTCATAGTCTTTCATCGCTTCTACCTATATGATGGAAGAATTCGTTGACAAACTTTTGGCGTTAACTAAACGACAAAATTCTGCCGCTCACGTGCTCTTAGACTATAAGGAAAGTAAATATTTATAATGACCAAAATTATTTGTATAATTTATATATAATAAAGAATAAATATAATAAAATTAAATATTATAAAAAATTATATAATTTTTTTTAATGTTGAGCAACACCAGCAACTGGGCTATGGATAATGGTTCATGAAGAAATCTACTTTAAATACAAGGAAAGCAATTGCGACGAATATAGAAAACAAAAATATAGAGGAAAGTAACCAAATATGGAATTGGTTTTTTACACGTAATTTACCTAAACATTATAAATAAAAAACTTTTGTAGTAATTATTAACAGTCATTAATTTGTCCTTTATTTTGTAAAAAATTCAAACTACTTGATTCAGTTTTAATAAAGATTTTTATGATAAAGGTAGGTAAATATGGAATAGGTACCCAAATATGAAATACTATGAACACCATTGAAAGTTAAACGTATTTAACAAGAAACTCTTTGGAAACTTTGGTATAACGTAGAAAGCAACAAAAATAATTTGAAAAAATTACAGATCCAGGCGTCAGACTCTGGATCCAGCGCAATTATTGTGCCCAGAGCCTACACCAACGCTGTGGGTGTCTAAAGCAAGGTTGACACGAGACTTAAATACGAGGGGAGAAGGAAATACCCCCGCGGGCAGCAGATTCCCCCATCTAGATACACTAGGGATAAAAGAACGACAGAGTGGGCAGTTCGGGGCCTGTCCAGGGTTATAGGGATGCTTACGTGCGGTACCACGAGTTTCTCTATTGGAAACCGCCGTAAATGGAAGAACTATACTGGACTATATCTCAGAGCAGAAGCTATAGAATTACCTATAAAAAGCGATAAATCCCCCACAGGCCTGCGATGTGCGAATGAAAGAAGCCTTTCTGGAAGCAAAGGTTCATTTATGAGACGAACAGCCCTTTTTGACTTGATTCGTGTCTTGTGAGATTCTTTTCTTGCTCTATTAGAAGCTTTTAAAATGATCATAAACTCAATTATGGAATAGTCGATATTTGGGTTCCATGATCTGTCCATATTTGAATTTTCCGACGACTTTAAACTAATTTTTTTTTATTTAAGTAAGTAATTAAATTAAATACCGGTAAAACCTACAACAGAAAATTTGAACTATCTCTAAAAATTATAAAAACCGTATTTCGTTAGCTTTATGTACAAAAAATCGTATTTTTAAAATACCTTAAAAAGTTATGAGAAAGAAATAAAACAAAACGTTTCTACAGCGACGAAAGGGCTTGCATTACCGTCATGTTACCTTTATTTTTTTTACAATATTTTTAGGCAAACAATGGCAAGAAAATTAACTTAGAAATATATACGTCATTAAGGAAAATAGAATATCCTTAAGCTGCTTCTATCTTACTGGCATCAATCAATATCATTGTAAATTCAGACAAGAACTTTGCAAATTTAATTAATTCTATAGACATCCATTACGTCCTAATTGTTGCTAAGACAGTCAATTCAAAGCAAGGAAGTTCATTACCAGAGTCGCACAAAAACTTAAGTTTTTATAAGAAAATATAAGGTAAGTACACTTAAATATAATTAAATCAAATTTGTATCACAAGTAGTTTAAAGTTAAGTTAGATAAGGAGCAGAATAAGTGCAATGCAGTTTTTTTTAAGTGCATTTGTCTAGTTTTATACGTATTAAATAAAAGCAAATCGTCTTAAGAATAATTGGTTGTATACAATAAATGAGGAGATGATCTGCAAATAGCAGTTTTTGAAAAAATCAACAAAACGGAGCTATGTATGAAATATTATATTTTAAATAGTGTTCCATGGCCAATTTAGAGATTTTCTTAAAAAACTGTTTTCTTCTTATCCAAACTTCTTAAAAATGTTTGACATTTTATTCAAGTGCGCAACAAAAAGCTGTTCTTTTTAAATAATCTATGCAAAAACTGCGGTTTGCAGATCACGTTTTGTAATTGTAACGCCAGACAGTCTATTAAAGAAATGCATATTTTATTATTTATTTTACACATTTACTGTTACATTGCTATTTTCGGAATTATAACCTAAATTTATTTCTTTTAGAAATGGGCAACATTACCTATATTACCAACAAACATTTTACTTTGCCTTTTTAAAAATTATGAAGCTAGTTTTATTTTAAAAATTAAGAGATTCTTGCATGTATTTCTTTGCAAACTTTTAAGTTCCTATGCATTCTTGAACTAGTCAAATCTGAACTAGAGATAATTAGAAAACCTATTTTAATTTAAAAAATCAAATTATTAAAAAAATTTTTGAAAAAAAATATTTTTGTATATATTCTTTATTTTTATTTTAAATTTTGCACATTGGCCTTAAATTAAATTCTAAATACCTTTTTCAAAACACTTTTTTGGATATTGAGCCTACTAACCTAACTTTTTGATATTTTAATTTAATTTTTATTAATTATCTCCCCAACCGACGCCCAACTAAATTTAAGGTTACTCGATAAGCAGAGGTTATTGCCAAAAAAACGTTTTTTAAAAATTTCCAAAATAAAAAAATTCCATATGTACCAAACTTGTTGGCGGTCACTGTATACGTATATTATTTTTATTCTGGTTTAAAGTAATATACTTCCTACAACTATCAATTTTTGTTTCATTAACAAATACTTCGATATTTTAATTCTGTTGTCTGGAATTTTAATTAAGAGCTTTAATACCCTTATCTTTTAAATCTTGTAACTTTATTTTATATTGATATTAGTATATTCAAACAACTCGAGTAACATTTTACTTTAAAATATCATTATCTAACATATTGTGACGGAGTGTTTTAATTTTAAAATAATTGTTCATGAAATTATTTGCCAGTGTACAAGGTGTCCAGAAATGATGAGATATTTAGAAGTGCAATCAAAAAGAAAGTAAAAGTAAGAAATTTTGTATTTGTAGTTTAATTTAAAGAAAATGTGTTGTTTAAATAAGGACCCTTGCGTTGCTGGCACTCTTCCAACCACAACCGAAAATTAGTGGTTTGTTTACATATACTTCCTCTTTAAGGTATTTCCATAAAAAAATAATCAAAGGGTGTAAGATCGGGGCTTCTCGGAGGCCAGGTGATGGTTCCCTGAAAAGAGATCACTTTTTCCGGGAAAAGTTCATTGAGAATGACGACATATTAAGGAACTTTTGGCTCTACATCAGAGGAGTTTGCAGGCTTCAATGTAAAAATGTGGTTTCAACAACCTGGGGCTACTTGCAACACCTCCAATCAATCGCCAGCTGTTGTCAATAACTCTTTCCGAAAAAAGTGATTTCGTGATTCGTCGATGCACCATCAACTGGCCTCCGAGAAGTCCCGATCTTACACCCTCGATTATTTTTTATGGGGTTTCCTTCAACAGAAAGTGTATGCAAACAAACTATGTTATCTACTGTAGTTAAAGGACAATATCCCCACCGAATTGGCTGTCGTTCCGAGAGAGATGTGTAGACGCATGGCGACTAATTTCCAGTTGTGGTTAAAAGAGTGCCAGTAACGCGAGGGTCAGCATTTAGACAACATAATATTTGCCACTTAATTTTCCAAAATTTTGTCTACAAATAAGCTACAAATACAAAAAAATGACTTTCAGTTTCTTTTTTATTGCACTTACAAATACCCCATACCCTTTCTGGACACCTTGTACAATGGAAAATAATTTAATGAACAAATATTTTAAAATAAAAATACTCAGTTACAATATGTTAGATAAATGATACTTTAAAGTAGAATGGTAAAAGAAACGGGTAAAAACTTTGTGTTATTACTTTTCGAGTTTTTTTCAATATACCAATTTCTATACAAGATATAAAATATTGGGGATTAAAGCTTTTGATTATTCTAGACAACAAAATTAAAATATTAATGTATCAAGTATATTAAAGAAACCTAAAAAGTAACAACATAAAGACAAAGATTTTACCCATTTTTTATATTTTTCTTTAAAATTACCTAATTATATAATATATTGTGACTGAGTGTTTTTATTTTAAAATAATTGTCCATAAATTATTTGCCTCTAGTAATAAAACTTTGGACCTTTTTACCTTATAACTTTCAAAATGTTAATGTCTTCTTTCCTGTTTAAAGTGGCTCTCGTCATTAAATAACTGAATCACAAAAAAATACCTTTAGTGTGAATAACAAAAAAATGACGCAATACCGAACTGTTCAGAAGTCGTTTATTTTGTTTTATGGCCATAGACCATAAAATGGGGTGATTAAGTACTTTTTCTCAAATTCTCTGGACAGCAGATTTAACGTAACCCTATTTCCATCTTCTACAATTTTGGTTGGTGTCTCGAAAATAGGTAAAAAATGTGAAGTGATCACTTAATATGTTTATGTTATACAAATAGGTTATTTTTGTTTTTAAATAAAAGTAAATGTGTTTAAAAATAATTTGTATTATTTATTAAAATTTATATTTATTTGTTAATTTTTATATTTCATTTAATTATTTCAAACATGCTTCTTTTAAATAAAACATAACAATACAATGAAGTATGATTCTCAAGAGTTTTAAATAGGGTCACAATTTAGTAGAGTATGATTCTTAATAATTAATTAAAATCACTAAGAGGGAAAGTTAATTAAACTGTCTAATGGATGCAACAAGATTATATTCTTTTATCATTATTATACATAACATATACTATGTGTAAAACCCCGTTCATGTAAAAAACGCAAGAAACAAATAAAACCCTTTAGTTTCTTCCTTAAGTAGGGTTTATAAATGTATTTGATCATTCTACGAGGTATAACATTATTTTTTTTAGCCCAGCTTTTAAGTATATCAAAAATAGAAACATAAAACTTAGCTGTTTAAAACAATTACTATACCTTGTGCACTTTAAACTGGAAAAATCGCCCGAACAAAAGATGTATTACATTAGTTTTAAAAGCAAATAACGATAGTCACTTACTAGGTATTGTTTTCAATATAAGATATCCAGATTATAGAATTAATTAAGGTTAAGTTTTTAAAAAATCATTTGAATACCATCTAATATTACAAAGCTTTAAAAAATGACTGCTGATAACCACCATCGGTAAAGATCAGGACGATGATTGGGCAGAATTTTTTCTACCTATAAAAAAACCCTAGCCCTTTTATAAACAATTTACTGCCAACTTTCCCCTTGATCCTCCTGGTAATTTGCATATTTTCACAGTTGCCTCTACTCTACGTTTTAAGACCGAAATCGTATTAAAAGTTAACTAGATCAAGGACATTCTTTTTTATAATGCGAATAAATCATCTTAGGAATATTTTTCTTATCATAAATCTTATTTCTTCTTATTTTCCGTTTTCTATTTAAAGTATTTTCCGATATTAAAATCCTTATATATTTTTTTATAGTTTTTTTATAATCTTACAAATTTATAATGCCTACTGCAATGAAATATTAAATATAGTTATTTAAATATTAAAGTGGTATAAATAATAATAAAATATATATTTTTTAATTAAGGTCGGAATTATCAAACTTTGTAATCCTAATTTTATTTTTTAATTTTTATTTAAATAAAAACCACGTTCCTAAGAATTAACACAATGATTACGACTAAATAGCTGCAGTGGCATACCTAGAGCTAGCGAGGCCCGGGGCAAAAATCTTGATAAGAAACTACATCGAACAGGTAAACATTTATTTTAAACAGTAACAGTATTGACATTTTATACAAAAATATTTGGACCCACTGCGGCTGATTAAAAAGCTAGTTAATTAAATAATTTATCATTATAATTCAGTAGTAATAAATCTTTCGCTTTTCGAAGGCTCTACAGCCCCTGAGGGCGTACTTAAGGACCGCGCGGATATTAGCTCCTTACCAGAGGCCCGGGGCAACTTGCCTCCTTTCCCTTAGCACGCTAGAGAGTAGCTAGATATACTAGACCTAAAGTTACATAAATATTTTAATTATTGTAATTTGCAGTTTGTAATTTGTGCCAAAAAGTAAAATACATAAATATCACTTTTTGCAGGTAAAATATTATTACAAAGCTGTACTTTCTACTTAAAAGAAATACATTCGTCATTAACTTATTGTAATTTTTTCAAAAAAGATTTTAATAAAAAACCTGCTCCAAACATCTCACAAATTAAAAACCAATTTTGTATTCACCAAAAATTTATTAAGAAAACTTCAATCACAATTTACATACCTAAACCTATTACTCATAAATTATTTTCCCTACTATTCTTGCGAAAAACCAGTTAGGAAAGCATAAAATATCGGTTATTTTCGAACTATATGGCGTAGGTATGCAAATCCCGGTTCGAGCATGACTTTAAATGGTTTATCGTAAAGCGTTCATATCCATACATATGGCGCCGTAATTTATCTTCAGCCCTTTTTGGTTAAGAATCTAGCAAAATGTCCACGTCAGCACATCAGCAACTTAAGTTCTACCAAAAATAATAGTCATAGGCTTGATATTTTGTAAAAAAATAAACAAACGGGGGCATTATTAAAATCAAACGTTACGTTAAAAATATTTACCAAATAATAAATTAGTTTGTGTATACATGAATAGAATGGAAACTACCTATTTTTTAAAACTTGATCATCTTACTTGCTTACTAAAATGTTTAAATTTTTGACGATAAATCTTTACACAAAGATAACGTAGAAAAAATTGAAACACTAGTACCCTGGATGACTTGAAAAAATATATAAATTTAATACGCTAACCATGTAAGGAAAAATGAGTAATTACCGGCTCATGTATAGTCGTAAAGTAATTTCACACTTAATATACTTATACATTAGGTTTATCCATAATTTCAATATATTTATTTATTTATTTATTTATTTATTTATTTATTTATTTATTCATTCATTCATTCATTCATTCATTCATTCATTCATTCATTCATTCAGTCATTCATTCATTCATTCATTCATTCATTCATTCATTCATTCATTCATTCATTCATTCATTCATTCATTCATTCATTCATTCATTCATTCATTCATTCATTCATTCATTCATTCATTCATTCATTCATTCATTCATTCATTCATTCATTCATTCATTCATTCATTCATTCATTCATTCATTCATGCATTCATTCATTCATTCATTCATTCATTCATTCATTCATTCATTTATTTATTTATTTATTTATTTATTTATTTATTTATTTATTTATTTAAAGGAATAAAACCATTTTTACAAAAAATAATAACAGCAATAAACTATGAACTAAAAAATTTTCGCGATGAACTGTTAGAACAGATATGATAGGACCATTTTCAACCAATTAGAATATGCATAAAGAAAAAGAATACTGATACGCGCCAAAATAGAAACTAGTCTCAAATGAAAAAATAAATTTAATCGTCTCTCTGTAGAGCGGAGTTAAAGTTTTCAAACTTCTTTTTATGGTTATAACCCTTTTTCTCTTAGAACAAGGATGGCTAGCATACTGCATTTTATTCAGAATAATTTATTACTACTTAGGCGATATTTCGAGTAAGTCTTTCTGTGCAGAACACATAATGTAGGCATAAATCGATATTATCATCTAGTATAATGATTAGTTTAGATTTATTTTATTACATGCCTTTTGGATACAACCATTTCCCCATAATACCGCCTATGTGGTACCAAATTATTCCGAGTGCTTTGTTAGGAAATGCTAACGAGTTACCCTTGTTCCATTTGAGAAAAAGGAGGTGTGACCATAGAAAGAATTTTGCAAATTATGACTTCGCCCTGAAAAGTAGTAAAAACAAAAGACGATTAAATTCATTTTTCCATGGCTACTTGACTTAAAATAAACCATTTTAGCGTAACGTTGGCACTGGATTGGAATTGTAAAAAAATCAATTTTTAATGCAGAAATGTCAAAAAATTACATATTGAGCGTCATTATATTTAGAGTCATATTCTATCGAAATAAGATACAATATATCGGTGGTGCCATTTAAAATTTTAAAGTAGTAGTTATTTGCGGTTAAACAAAAAGTAAATAAAAACAATTACATTGATCAATCAATACGCAATTGTGTCAAAAAACTATGTATCAAACTTTATTTTTTATCTTATAAGGTAAAAAGTTATAGGTGGAAACCACCTGTAAGAAACACCCGGTATATCTATATTTTTAATTAGGTTTATCTATGTTTTTACTTATTAAACATTTTTCAAAAAAAATACCTTTGTCAGTAAGAAACGCCACGTTAATAATTTAAAGTTAAAAAGGCCTACGTAGATTCCAGAACAGAAAAAGAATGAATAATAACTTTAAAATTTTGAAAACCTACGACATGCCTTAACCTCTTTCAAACAGTCGATTTTAGAAGCCGTTTTTACATAAAAATATAAAAGTCTAATTATATTTATATTCTTATACCTACGCCTTTTTATAAATAACTACCTTGCCCTATACGTATTACATTTAAATAACTGGATAAATGGCATGCCTTTTTTTCCTTTTTTGTTATTAAACTTTAACTTTAAACATTTGGGGTCTCTCGGGGCTAAGTAAGGGTAAGTTTTAAAGGTGTTTTAAAATTTTGTTAGAGTGTACAGTTCTATTTATAAAAAGACGTGAAATGATTAGAAAGAAAAATACCTTTTAATATTTTTATGTAAAACCGACTTTTAAAATTAACTCTTAAGCCAGACCACATGCCAAGACTTGGCAAATGTCCGCTCGCTCAAATGTTCCCGCATCGTGTATATGCAAAACATCTGACAAAACAAAGCCAACGTTGGGATGTGAAAACGTTTGAACGAGCGGTTATTTGCCAAGCCTTGGCACGTCGTCTGTAGCCGGCTTTAGAAGATGGTTGTCATAGGTTTTCAAAAATGTAAAGCATTAACGTCGGATGTGAGCAAAAGATGTAAATAAATCAAATTTCTAAGTAAATATTTACTCACGACCCGGGTTTGAATCTCGGTCTCCTCCAGCGGGTTTTAAATAGCTCGTCACCTCACAGATGGTAATGGCAAAGCCGCTGTGTAGTATTCTGCCAATCCTAGGTAGTAGTTCTTTTTAAAAATAAAATCCGTGGTGGCACTACCGCGTTGTCTAAAAGGTGCTGTAAAATGCAAAACTGCATGTTTCAGTGCTTGGATAACGTTGAAGAAACAGAGTAAAAAATGGTTAAATATCCAATAACTCGGCACTCACGCTCACACTGGTATTTAGGCATAAGTCTTCGTGAGATGTCACAAAGATTAAAAAAATCCCTCTATTCTGCGAACTAGGTCCTTGATCATTAAATTTTAGATAATTGACATTTTATTTTTAACTGACAAGTCATCCTCTATAATTTAATAAATAACAAATACACAGGGTGTTCCATTAGAAAAATCGTGTTTGGTTCATATCTCTAAAAATATAAAATTTAATAAATCTAACTAAGTACGCCCCTGGAATCTACGTAAAAATATCTACCAATATCATTTTTTACTTTTGTTGTAACTAACAAGACAACTTAAATACGGGGGTGTCCAAAAAAATGAAAAAAATGAATATCGCCATGTATGTCAACAACTAAGAGGGCCATGAAAAATATTTTTGTGTCAAAAGCGAAAACCGCAAGACTCTATCACTAATGATAACCAAGATAACCTACAATTGCAACAAAATTCGAACACCCTGTACAAATTTAAGATTTAGTGCGATAATGTAGCCATAGTTTAAAATAAGATGTAGCTTGTAGAAAGTTTTTGTCTTTAGTTTATGGGTCTTAAAAAATAAGCTCCTTAAATATTTGTACTGAATTTTAAAATGCCTTGTTTCTATTTAAGTTTATTATTGTACTTGCATATTAAGCTGTCTCACTATTCAAATTTTTTTGACGGGTATCGCTAAACTTAAAAAAAAGCTGGCGCTGCCACTGATCACCTTGCTTTCCATGTTGGGCTTAGAGATTGGTTTAAGCAACAGACTTTTTAAGGAATGTCTTTAAACCATTAATATTACAAACAATTAAATTTATATTAACTTAATTAAATAGTGTTTTAATTTTGGCAGACCACAAGAAAAGGAAAATATTTTGATAAGCAGACGATTCCACATTTTAGATACAGAAAAAAAAGTTTGAGAACCCATCTTTTTTCAGAAAATTGGCTCAAAAATATGCCATTAAATTTTCTTACCGAAATTAGGAAACACTCTGTATACCACAGGACAAAAAGGTATCGAGCCCCTGAGCTCCAGTGTCATGAATGCGTTAAACGACAAATTTTGGATCAAATGGTCACTGTTAGATATTTGATTGTGGGATACACTAGTGGATTTCCTATACTATACTATATTATCTTCACTAGTGGACCACGTTTTTAAACTATTAAATTGATAAAATCAAAATTAAACGTCTTTTCTATTTGACATTTTATTTGACAATATTTTAACTATCAAAAAAACTGGTACTTTTTTAACACAACAATATAAAACAACTTGTTCTCAAAATGAGAGTTTTCAACAGTCACGGAAAAATTCATGTAACAATCGTCTGTTTAATGCTTGGCGACAACAGATTCTGTCTCAAAAAATCATATTTATGGTCTTAAGCCAGTTTCTTCAAATTGATCCAGGTGGCTCACTAGTAATAGCTAAAGAGTACTTTTTTATCGTAAGCGAATTTAATATAACACAACCAACATTTTAGCTGAAGGTATAGCAGAAAAATGCATATTAACTAATTATTTTTTCCTAATAGCATTTAATCCTAGTTACATCAACCTGTTTATTTTGTAAGAGTCGTAACGGTTAATTAAAGAGTAGAAAAAGTAGGCAGTATCTTATTTTTAATAACTTATTTTATTTTCCAAGTCCCCTAAGTTCTTTACACCAATACGGGCTAGTTGTTGCTCTTGGAAAAAGAACAGTTATTAGGGATTTTTGTGATATACTGCTACCCAAAATATTGATTGTATAGTATCAAATTGTTGGTAAAAAAATGCTCTCTTTAAGCTATTATAAGTGAGTAACCCTAGTTCTATTTAAAAAAACGACTTATGAATTTGCAAACTTTAAACGACTGCATGGAGGCTATAAAAACAAAAGATAGTCGCATCTATTTTTCCTGTCACTACTTGTTTCTAAATTTGTTGTTTATTGCATTCATGGCACTTTAGATTAAAGCATTAAAAATTTTAAATAAATAGAGCTCAGATGTCAAAAAGTGGCAAATGTAATGTCATATTTTACATGGAATGTCATTTTCTATTCAAATAAGTAATAATATACCAAAGATCTCATTTAAAATAAGAAAGTATTGGTATCTGTTATAAGTGATAGAAAACAACTAAATATATGAAACAATACATTTTAATGTGACATACGTACCATCGTTGCCCAAAAAAAACTGGGACATTAAAAATCCAAATAGGGAGTATCTCCAGTCTATAAGAAATTGAGGTACTTGTATTTGGAAAATTTTTGACGTGGCTGTCAAATAGATACATTGGTTTGACAACATCAAACCATAATGTTTTGATTAGACCAGAAGATAAAACTGGATTTTGTTATACCAGTTTTTTTTTGGGGAGTCTCGATGATAAGTAACAAATTCTATTTTAAACCTTAAAAAACAAAAAAGTAATAGGGGTAAGCCACGGGCTAGGGACACCCTGGTATATCTTTTTACCGCGTGGGCTTATATTTTTTCACTGAAAATAAAACCAAAAAAGGTTTTTGAAAACAAACAATTAATTTACGTTTTAGTTAAGGAGTCGGTGACCGTTTTTAACATACAGGGTGTAATTTAATTTGATGGCTTAAAGTACAACTTATAATTTCTTAGCTAATTTTAGGAAAAAGGATGTATGAACCGATGTCCTAAGCGCCTTAACTTTTAAGATGCAGGGTATTGAAAATTTCAAAACCATAAGATATAACCCTTGTTTAAATAAGTATTTATTATTTTTGTTACATAATTGCTAATAAAAAATTATAAAACCTAATTTTCAAAAGAAAAGATCCCGCAATGCTGCTTTTACGGTCTAATGCAATTAAGTAATTTTGTTTTCTCTAAACAAAATAAAGAAAAAAATAAGAGACATAAAAGCAAAATTTTTATTTGCTTAATATAAAGTGCAAAAAGTTAACTCACATTTATACAGTCAGTTGGAATACCGTTTTTTTTTGTTGGAAATATTCCTTTAGTTGCCTCTCGAGACGCCACTAAATATAATTAAGTTAGTGATAAGTTGAGGAGCAACTGAGCAAAAGCATTAAATCCAAAATATATATTTTAAGTAAACCACTAAAAACGTTTAAGAAAATTTGTATTTAACGCATATTGCTTAGTTCAGTTAATTTAATATAGTTTATTTTATGAGATTTAATGCAATTTAATTAAATTGGTTTTAAAAGATGATAAATTAATAAAAATGAAGCGACTTTGTATGTCCATATAAAAAAGGACAAAAACGGATTTAATGCTTTTGCAAGTTAAGAAGTTTAGGACATATTAATTCACATTTACACAGTCAGTTGGAATACCGTTTTTTTGTTGGAAATAATCCTTCAGTTGCCTCTCGAGACGCCACTGGACTTACTAAATATAAGTAAGTTAGTGATAAGTTGAGGAGCAACTGAGCAAAAGCATTAAATCCAAAATATATATTTTTAAGTAAAACACTAAAAACGTTTAAGAAAATTTGTATATAACGCATATTGCTTAGTTCAGTTAATTTAATATGGTTTATTTTATGAGATTTAATGCGATTTAATTAAATTGCTTTTAAAAGATGATAAATTAATTAAAATGAAGCGACTTTGTATGTCCATATAAAAAAGGACAAAAAACAGATTTAATGATTTTTGCAAGTTAAGAAGTTTAGGACATATGTTTATATAAACATTTTTTTTTCTAAAATAAGGTAAGGAATCATACCCTGTATTTTAAGTCATCAATTAAATTACACCCTGTATAAAAGAAATCTACAGATAAAACCTAAAAGTTGTCTAACGAATTTTTTATAATGAATAAATTCTAGCTGTGTCTCTTGTTTACCTACTTCTTTAAAAATACCAACCATCATTAATAATTAGTTATAATACTAAGGGTATTTACAAAACAAAATAAATAACCAGGAAAGAATAATATTTGCCAAAATACATTTTTTATTACATAGCCAGGAAATAATACGCTCGCAAGCTCTATATCATAAAAATAATCCTTAGGAACTCTTTACTTCTACCAATTCTTTCATTTTAAGTTGGTATATTTTTAAAAGACTTTTATTTCTGAAAATAATTTCTACGTTTCTTTCAAGATGAAATTGAATTGAAATACTTTATTAAAATCCTGCAAGCGTCACAATTTCGTTTTAAATTATTATTTTTTAATATACCCATAATATACCTTTCTGAAAGTATTTTATCGTTACTTTTAAACATCAGAATTTTGTTTTAAATAGTTTTTTCCTTCTTTCTTGAATACACCCCATGGCTCACAATTGTATAAATAAAAATATATTTATTTCTGAAGCAAAATACAAGGGTGCTGCATTAGTGCGTCGGGCTTCTATATCTCTAACTATGAAAGTTTAGAGATTTCGTTTGAAGTGTTTTATGAATAAGAGATAAAAGTTTATTTTTAGAAAATATTTTGTTTATATACAGGGTACTCAAATTTGCCATACCAAAATTAAAACAATTTTTTTAAATGGAACACCCCAAACATTTTTACATATTTGGGAGTGCATTATTTTTGTCTAGACATGGCATCTAATATTAGACTCATCAAATTATTAGTTTTTAAGAAAATTATTTTATTTTATTTTTTTTTTTTTTATATGAAAAAACTTTGATAAAGGAAAAAAATTCCCATGTCGATGAAGGAGGTTACTGTCTCCAAAAAGGGTTAAATCTAATTGTAGAGGGTCAAAGAAAACCCTTTTACAACATACAGGGTGTTCAAAAATAACCTCCCAATAGTCAAAATTCAATCGGTTTTTTAAATGGAAGACCCTGTATATTATTATTTAATCTAATAAAGCTTTAGTAAGTCTCCATCTGTCCCTATTTTTGTGTTTACTTACACATATCACCCTTTAAAATTATTTTCAGGTAATAATTTAATTTATTTGCTAAAAAAAAGACAAAAATGCTGTAATAATAACCAACTAAAATAAATGTTCAAAATGCCTTCCATTCTGGTCGAAGCATAAATTAACACGACGTTCAAAGTTTCTTTCCACTTCACGCAGCATTTGCGGAAAAACCTGACCTGCCTTATTTCATCTTGCATATTCATTACAGTTGTTGGTAGATCCTGGATATACTTGCCCTTTAACATAACCCCAAAGAAAAAAGTCAAGCTTCGTCAGGTCCGGTGATCTGGGTGGCCACTGAATCGGCCCGTTTCTTCCAATCCACCTATTGCCAAAATTTTTATTCAAATGGTTTATAACATCCCGTGAAAAGTGAGGTGGTGCTCCATCTTGTTGGAGCCACATTCTGTTTCGGAACTGTGGGGGCAAATGAGCCAATAGCCTTGGTAATTCGTGGTGCAAAAACTCCGAATACATAGCGCCATTGTAAGGAAATGTGGGCCTATTATATATTCTCCAACAATTCCGCCCCAAACATTTACGGACCATTGATGTTGACGATCAATTTGTCTTATGATTCGTGGGTTTTCAAAAGAATAATAATGAAAGTTATGTCTATTGACACAACCTCCATTATGAAATGTCGCTTCATCTGAAAACATAACGTAATTGAAAAATAAAGGATCTTCTTGCAAGTTGTTTCTTGCCCATTCACAAAAGGTTGTTCGATTTTGAAAATCTCCGTTAATGCTTGATGTAACTGAATATGGTAAGCGTGAAAGTTGTTCTTTTTAAAATTCGCTGCACTGACGTATCATTTAGGTATTCCTGTTGTTTCCTCCAGTTGTCTTTGGCTTACATGAGGATTTTCAGTTCCTAATAACAACACAAGCAATTCATTTTCCTCGTTAGTAGCGGATTTTGACCGAGTTTCTTTCATAGGAAACGCTTCCCGTCTCCAACAAATCTTGCAAGAAGTCTCCTAAAACACTTTTCGATCAGGAGCTCTTCTCTCTGGGAAACGAGCCGCGTAATTCCTGCTAGCCAGAAAACAATTTTTTCACTTTCACCAAGTGCAAAAACCATATCAACCAACTCATCTTTGCTAAACTCCATATTTATAATCACCAAAGAAAGTAAGTACAACAGCAAGCAAATAAATAATACTTGACACTTTGAAACTGCCAAAGTTGTTTAAACAAAAATCTGTCTAAGCCTACTATGAACTTTTTAGTAGGCGCAAAGGAAGATATTCTGAATATGAGCGTTTTATAAGGAAATCATTTGGAATATCTTAACAAGACATGTTATATTCACTTATAAAGTATAAAATATGGTGCCTTAAAACTTTAAATTAATATTATTTTTTAAATTAATAATAATTGTAAAAATCTTTTTACCTAAAAATGATTTTAAAAGGGTGAATTTTAAATACGTGTAAGTAACACAAAATTAAAGACAGATAGAGACTTTGAGTCTATTACCAAAATTGTTTATTTACTAAAGCTTTATTAGACTAAATAATAATATACAGGGTGTTCCATTTAAAAAACCGAGAAAAAACCGATTGAATTTTTGACTATTGGGAGGCGATTTTTGAGCACCCTGTATGTCAAAATTAGCTTAAAATTATAGAAGGGTATCTTTTGACCCTCTACAATCAGATTTAACTCTTTTTTGGAGACAGTAACCTTTTCATCGACTTGGGAAATTTTTTTCCTTTATCGATGTTTTTTCATATTTTTTAAAGAAAATTTAATTTTCTTAAAAACTAATAATTTAATAAGTCTAATATTGTACACATGTATAGACAAACATAAAGGACTCCCAAATATGTAAAAATATTTGGGGTGTTCCATTTAAAAAAATTGATCAAATTCTAGTAGGGCAAATTTGAGTACCCTGTATATAAACAAAATATTTTCCAAAAATAGACTTTTATCTCTTATTCATAAACCACTTTAAACAAAATCTCTAACTTTCATAGTTAAGGCGCTGTAGAAGCCCGACGCACTAATGAAGCACCCTGCATAGGTGTCCAGGGATGGACTTAACTATACCTGATTTTTTTATTCTTCAATAAAAATTTTGCTTTGTCTGAAATGCTAAAAGCAATAGTAAAGTGCCTTATTGTACAGGGTCATCCAAATTAAGTGTTCATTTTTAACTTCGTTATTACTCAAAATATGATACAGTTTAAATTAGCAGACTAGTAGCTTTTTTCACGTCTCTTTAAGACTAAAGATTAGAAAAACAATTGACAATCGGGTTGCTGAGTTATACAGCAGAAATACTCCCTTTTTTAAATGGAACACCCTGTATATTTTATCACCATTAGAAAGTTCTTTTAAAATCCTTTAAAAAGTATGTAAGTAATATATTCAATTTTTCATAGTTTCGAAATATGGCCATCCTCAGGGAGTTTAATAGTAAACTGGATTTTTATATAAAACACCCAGTATATGGTATCATCATTTTAAAAGATATTTCAAAGAGCTTTAAGAAAATACCACATTTGATGTGCCTATCTTTTTAGTTTTGGAAATATAGCCATTTAAATCTGAAAGATAGTAGATATTTTCCCGTTTTATTTCTGACACTAAAACTTATTGCTTATAGCTTAAAGCTGTGATATAATGGAAATTTAACGTAATTTTAGATTTGAGTGGCCATATTTTCAAAACTATAAGAGACAGACATATCAAATGTGTGTATTTTCTTAAAGCTCTTTTAAATATCTATTTATTGGTAATAAAATATACAGGGTGTTTTATTTTAAAAAATGCCAGTGTACTATAAAATTTCTGAGGATGGCTATATGTATTTCCAAAACCATGAAAAATTGGATATATTACATGTGGACTTTTATTCAAGGAGTTTAAAAGATCTTTTTAATGGTGATAAAATATACAGGGTGTTCCATTTAAAAAAAGGGTATTTTGCTGTAGAACTCAAAAACCCGATTGTCAATTGCTTTTTCTAATCTTTAGTCTTAAGGAGACTACAAATTCTACTAGTTTGCTAATTTAAGCTATTTCGTATTTTAAATAATAACGAAGTTACCAATATCGGACACTTAATTTAGATGACCCTGTATACAGGGTGCCTGAAAGTCAGTGAAAATATTATTTAAAAAGTTAAAATATTTAAAAAAAAATATGTTTTTAAAATGCTTAATTAACAAGCATAAAAATACATTTTTTCTTAGGATTTAATATTACTTGAAAAAATTATGTGTAAACTAATATATACAGTATATCTACGTAAGTTGGCGTAATAAGGAAACTTTTTTATTATTGATTTTACGAAAAAAAATATTCATTATAAAAGTTTTGCATGGTCCTAAACCTTAAATACAATCATCAGATAATAAATTGTGTCAGTCATCTACGAGGTTTGGCGAAAAATGTAATTTTTGCTCAAGTGTAAAGCACCTGTATTTTTGCTAATATCGCTAAATTGTTATAGATTAAAAGATGTTTAGAATAAAAATTACTTTTAAATATGCAATTTTGTTTATTCCCAAAAAACGTTTTTTTATATTTTTTTCTGCGAAAATGGAGAAAATTTAAGTTTGTACATTAGTGCATTGTACATTCTTCTGGTTTTAATAAAAACAAATTTAAAAAGTGTATTTAAAACTGTCCTATAACATTATTTATCATGAAATGTAGTGCACTAAGGTACAAACCTAAATTTTAAGCATTATCACAATTAGTGCATTTTACCAGAGGCGCACTTACAGCCTTGCCGCCCGTAGGCTATTTTATTTTCGCCGCCCCCAGCCTTGCCGGCCGTAGGCTATTTTATTTTCGCCGCCCATTTCCTCATCTTTTTCCGTCTGAAAAGTTTAGAAGACCAAAAAAAAAAAACAAAGGTCCTCACTTCCATTTCTTTCCATTGTGGGTACAAAGAATTCCAAATCCAACAAAATTATTCATCATAAAAAGTTTTGAACAGCAAAAAAAAAAACTAAAAAGTCATCACTTCCATTTATTTGCCGCCCCCAAAATCCGCCGCCCTAGGCTTCAGCCTACTCAGCCTAATGGCAAAGGCGCCACTGCATTTTACAATCTTTTTGTTTTACTAACAATAAATTTAAAAGGTTTATTTAAAAATGTCTTATGACATTTATAATCATGAAATATAGGGCACTAATGTACAAACCTAAAATTTCACAATTATCGCAGAAAAAATCAAAAATGTGTTTTTTTTTCTAAAGAAACAAAATTACATATTTAAAAGTAATTTTTCATTTTAAACATCTTTTCTTTATAACCATTTTTGATATTATAGTAAAAATACAGGTTACTCTTAAGCAAAATTTACATTTTTGGTCAAACCTCGTAGATGACTAATACAATTTGATATCTTATGGTTGCTTTTAGGTTTTGGACTATGCAGAACTTTTATAAAGAATCACTTTTCTTCGTAAAATCAATAATAAAAAGTTTCTCATATCACGCTAACTTACGTACTTACTGTAAGTATGTAAGTAGTAACGCAAAAAGTTACGATTATTTAACAAAAACTCTTGTTAATTCTTTATGATATTTAAATAGGCTGTTAAAAAATATTCATAACGGATTTCTTTTTATTTTCCAAAATAACATTTTCGTTATTTTGATTCTCCCTGTATACTAAAGGTTATTTTTTTTTTTTATTTTAAAAATATATATTTTTGTAATATTAACCCTAATTTTCTCAAGAACCATACAACTTGTGATTATTTTTTTACGCTTTTTAATGAGATAGTCTTAAATATACCGGGTGCCCACAGGACTACTTAGATTTTATGTGGCATATTCGGTTTAACCAAAAGTGCTTTTTACTTTGCTATTTTAAGTGGAACTCCCTACATATTTTTCTAAAATTGATTTTACAGGCAATTTCAAGAAATCGCATGTATCACAAGATAGGTTTATCTTTTTGAGAAAATGGCATTCGAAAATGTCATGTTAACTGCCATTTTTATCGATTTATTAAAAAGAAATGATGACAAAAAGGGCTTATGCGATTTTTAAACATATTTACTAAACCTTATATCCTACCAACTTAAAAATACAATTCTAGGTTTTACCGGAAATGCTACAAAAGTTGACTTTTGGCAATAAAGAACTTCCATAATTCCAATGGAAACCACTATCTTAAAACTTATTTCTCAATCTTTTTTGTTTATTATACCTTATCGCTAAACCTTATAGTTTTTAAGTTAATAATGGTTAAACGTTAAAACATTTATTTTGTATCAAGGGCGTAAAATAGCTCTTTTACGCCCGCGGCTGAAGTTGTTGCCGAGTTTGCGAGGCCAAGCAATCCGCTGCAAGCGTTTTGCACGACTAAAATTAATATACAAGCATTCTCTGTAGTTATTTGTTTTTTATTTTTGTTGTATAAAGATTAATATTATACACGGTAGGAGAAAATTCGCCAGCTTTTAATGTTTTAAATTGTAATCAATATACTTTTGACATACGCAGTGCCCTCTTCTTTAACGTCCCCTCCTTTTATTTTTTTACCAAATCAATTCAAAGGTAAACTTTAAAATATAAAATTGATGCATAAATACTATATTTTGGAGTGAAATTGACAGATGAAAATTTCAAGATGGCGGCTAAGCGCCATCTTGGAATTAATAATTTAATGGAAAGAGGGGTCTTGTGGCACATCGTTTTAAAGCTCCAAACGAGTACTTTACAACCCTAGAATATAAAGTCAATATTTTTACCTGTTACAAAATGGGGGTACTTTAAAAATTACCTGGGTGGCCATATTTCCGAGACTAATAAAGTTAGATGAACCAAATATGGTGTTTCTTGAAGCTCTTTAAAAGACGTTTGTAATGGTATTACTTGTAATAGTATACAGGGTAGAAAAATATATATTTTTTTAGGAAGCACCCTGTATATTATATTACCATTAAAAAGATCTTGGAAAAAACTTTAAGTAAATACCCGATTTAGCACATCTAACTTTATTAGTTTTGAAATATGGCCGTCCAAATCAGATATTTAGGTAATTTTTAAAGTACCGCCATTTTGTATTAGTTAAAGTTATTAACTTTATATTCTAGGGTGTACAGTACTCGTAGAAAATAATGTGCCACAAGACCCCCTTTCTATTTAATGACGTCATTTTGAAATTTTCATCTGTCAATTTTACTCTAAAATGTAGTATTTATATGCATCAATTTTCATATCAAAAATTTTTACTTTTTTAAATTGATCCGTTTAAAAGGGGGACATTAAATTACCGTATCATGAAATTTGATTCGGCAGTCAACGTGTTAAGTAGGTAAGCTTGTTATTGAGTTGAGTAAGAGATGTTTTAAATACTATTTTTTTTCAGTAAAAAAAAATAAAAAAAAACCTATTTTCATGCAAAATAATTTTTACTTTTTTATTACTTTCAACTGGTACAAAAAGATAAAGGTACTAATGTAGTAATATACCAAAAAAATCTTATCGGAGAACAAATTTATTTAAAAAAAATGTGCGCGAGAAAAAAAAATTTCCCACACGCCGTACATGAAAAAATCTTTCCCACACGCCGTGCGGCAAAGAGACAGTTTCCAAATTAAAATGCGTGCGGGAAAGTGATGTTTTAAGCATGCTTGTGGAAAAAATTGATTTAGCAACGCTTGCAAATGCTCATTTACATCTCTTTAAACTGAATTTTAAATTATTTTTTTTTTATCTTTGGACAAACCACGAAGGCTTAAAGCCTAAATACTAACGTACCGTGGGTGTCTTAAGCGAAGTAAGAGGGAGTTTGTTGACACGGGACTTAAATACTTGAAGATTTGGGGGGAAGGAAAGACCTCCGCGGGCAGCAGGTTCCAAAATCTAGAAACTCTAGGGATAAAAGAACGAACAAAGTGAGAAGTTCGGGGCCTGTCCAGTTGGACCGTATAGGGATGCATACGCGCGGAACCACGAGTTTCTCTGTTGGGAACCGTGAGTGGAGGAACTATACTGGACAATTCTTCAGAGCAGAAGCCATGGAAGTACCTATAAAAAAGCGATAAATCCCCCACAGCCCGACGATGGGCAAGAGAGGGAAGCCTTTCTGTAAGTGAAGGATCATTAATGAGACGAATAGCTCTTCTTTGAATAGAATTAAGAATGCTTAGGGTTGTGGGGGACGCCATGCCCGAGATATGGAACAATATTCCAAGGGAGGTCGGATTTGGGACACATATAAAGTGTATAAATTAGAAGCGGAAAAATACTTTTTGGCTCGAAAGAGAAATCCAAGCTTTTTTGAAGCTGCCGTGGCTATAGATATAACGTGTTTATGCCAGTTAGGGTTACTTTCAAATGTGATGCCCACAAGATTGAAGGTGTCTTTGCTCTGTAAAACTTGGCCGCTCATAAGTAGAGGATGAGTATTTGATGACTCTTTTCGCGACAAGGAACATGATTGTGTTTTGGATGCATTAAAATGGACAAGATTTTTGGCGCTTCAATCCAATATTAAATTAAGATCCTGCGAAAGAGATATCTGCATCGCTCTGCGTTTGTTTTCCAAGTCAGGTTTAGTGATGGGTTTAGGAACCTGAAAACTGGAGTGAAGGGTACTATCGTCGGCGAAACTATGAATGGAATTACTTGTAGATGAGAGAAGGTCGTTGATGTGAAGAAGAAACAATGTTGGTGCCAGAACTGAGCCCTGAGGGACTCCAGCATTTACTTGGTGAAAGCTTGAAGAATGGCCGTCCACAATAACAGATATACGTCGATCAGATAGATAACTAGAGAGCCAAGTACAGAGTTTAGTTGAAAGACCATAGGAGGGAAGTTTATTAAGAAGTACGGCATGCCAGACCTGGTCAAAAGCTTTGGATATATCAAGAGCAACGATCTGGGACTCACCTAGAAACTCAAGAGACTTATTCCAACAGTGTGATACGAAGGAAAGAAGATCTGCTGTAGATCTTTTGTGGCGAAATCCATACTGATAATATATAATATATATATAATACTAATAAAATTTTGTGTTTTCTTAGTACTTAAGAATTTGTGAATTAATTAATTTTTCATTACTTTACAAAGAACTGAGAGAATTGAAATTGGTCTATAGTTAGATGGAAGGGATTTAGATCCTTTCTTGGGAATAGGTTGAACACGTGCAGCTTTCCAGCTCTCTGGAAAGATACCTGTGTCGTAAGAAATTCGAAAGAGCCGAGTTAAGATTGGTGCAAGTTCTGGAGCACATTTTTTAAAACGATTGCTGGTATGCCATCCAGCCCAGACGATTTCTTGGTGTTAAGGGAAGAAAGGATACACTTAATGTGTTTTACTTTAAAAATAATATCGGGCATTTTATAAGGAACTGGGGTAACCGCTGGAATTGGATGATTTACAGCAAATTGTTTGGCAAATAGTTCTGCTTTTCCTTTAGCGGTAGAAATTACTTCATCTTCCAAAGTTAGTGGTGGGAAAGAACTGGTACAAAAATTCATAATTATGTTTTTTGCAAAGGACCAGAAAGATTTGCTGCCATTTGAGCAAGAAAGAACTTTGTTTATAATACGATTGTCGAAGGAGTCTTTGGCTTCAGAAATTGTTTGATTGTAGTAGTTTCTTGCTTCAATGCTGGCATGTCGGTTTTCTGGACTAGCATCCTGTAGAAACTTCTAGTGAGCCTGAACTTTTAAAATTCTAGCTTTATCACAAGATTTGGAAAACCAGGGTTTGTTATTGGATTGTTTGGGGTTCTTGATGGTGTGTGGAATATAGGTTTCAATGCCCAATTGAATTGATTCAGTTAGTTGATTGCAGATTTAAGAAGGATCAAGAGAAGAAAAGCAGATGGAATACGGTGCGTGGTGGCATGTATTCATTTACCTCGGGATGTGCAGGGTAAGATATAGTAACTAAGCCATGATCTGAGTGACCTAGGGGTGCTGTGACAGATGTTTCATAGAGTTCGGGGTTGGTAGTAAGAAAGAGATCTAGGGGATTTGAACTATGATTTGGCGCTCTAGGAAAATAGGTGGGTTTCATAATAAGGTTGGTAAGATATTTACTGACTGCGAATATTTCGGCTGCTCTGCCTTGGGGGTCAGTTTTTGAAGAGCCCAGCCAATCCTTATTATGGACATTGAAGTCGCCAAGCACGATTACTTCAGCCGATGGAAACTGAGAAAATATGCTATCGATCTTTGTTGAAAGAAAGTCAAAGAATTCGACATAGGAATTATTAGATGGGGACCGGTACAAACAGCAGATAAATTTAGTTGAAGACCTAAGGGAAAGTTTGAGCCAAAGGATGTCAGGCCTACCCGATTCAAGATTGGAAACTCTAGCACAAGCCAGATCGTTGCGGACGTAAGCACATACGCCACCATGTGGGCGGAAATAAGTTCGTAGCCTGGGAAGAGAAGGTGGCTGGTTGAAGATTTAGAACTTATTTGTGTTTCCGTTAGAAACAGTATGTGGGGCTTAGATGACTGAAGGTGATGGTAAACGGAGTTTATATTGGTGTTAAGCCGACATATGTTTGCAAAAGAAATTAAGTAAACTTCTCGATGAAGGCCTCCCGGATGCACCCTTCGCCCGGAGATCCGAATGGAGGGTTTTTTACCTCCGGAATATTTTACTTCCGGGTGTGCCGCCATCATTTGTACATAGTTTGGGGGTTAAAAGGAAAAAAAGAAAAGAAAGAGAAGGAAGAAGGAAATCCATGTCAGTTTTTATACCATTGCAAATATTTCAAATGGAGACATTTAAATGGTCTTATACAGGGTGATTCACGGTCGATGGTAGGTTAGACGTTTATGGAAAACGGAAAAAATCTTGATGATTTAGGTATAGGGACATGATATGTCATCTTAAAGCGTTCTTCTTCATCTTTAATTTTATTGAGTAATATACAGGGGGTTTCATTTGAAAAAATGATCTTTTGACCCCTTTTAAGAATAACGGAAATAATAGTAATTTTAGTACGCTCTGTATGATATGGAGTCGATTTCTCGGTGTAAATTAAATACATCGTGTCTGTCTAAACTACCACCAAAACATCAACTTTTCATGAATTGAGAGCACTAATTTACTTAAGTTTAATTAGGGCTATGTTTTGCACCATATTTAACACAAATTATTTTTTATCTCGAAAACCGATAGAGATAGGTATAGGGCAATATTAACAAAAAGTTTTATAATAAAAGGGCGAATATAAAAACTTGTTAATATAGGGGGTGTTCCATTAAAAAAAATAAAGTTTTTAGGACTTTTTGATAGAAGCGGCAACGTCGCAATGCTGAAAATATTTTAGATCGATAGAACAGGTAAGAAAATGTAAGATGCCAAATTTTCAGAAAAATTCTATGTTCCGTTTTCCATAAACGTCTAACCTACCATCGACCGTGAATCACCCTGTATAGTCGCTAGTCCATAACTCAAAATTAAAATATGAGATTATGCACACCTATTCAGCGATAATTTCGGGGGCTGGAAGGGACCAGGGGAATAATTCTCCTCGAAGCAAAAAAATCACCTGGTCATCAACTGTTATGGGTGTTTTTTTTTGGTAACTTTAGGATCCCCTCCGGCAAAACATTCCTGAATTACACACTACCCCTATTAAACACTGCGTTGCTATTTATGACGACTAGGACCAAGCTTTTAAATATAAATGAAAATTATGTTAATATTTTAACTACCCTCGTAGCTACATACCTAAAGGTAAAAACAAAAGAATAGGGTAAAAACGTGTTAGAAATAGAGATGGGAAAAACCTGTTATTTTCAAATAACAGTTGCGACTGCTGCTGCTAATTAAAAATAACAGCTTAAAATAACAGGTTCCTGTTTATCTGTTATTTCTTATCGAGTCGACTGACTGCGACGCGCCGCCCGCCGTCTGCTATCCATCAAATGAGCGATAACACTCACCACAACAGTGCCAATAGTTTTGCTTCTGCTGCATATATGCCATGGGAATCACCGAATATAATTCAGTTAAGAATTTTAAAAATTCATTAGTTTAGTAGTTATTATGTTAGTAAAGGTAGACTTTCTCGTTGATTAAAGCTACTCAAACCGACTTAGGTATTTTAATTTGTGTTTTGTTGTGTATGTATTTGGAAATAATAGCTAACCGTCATTTGGTAAGTTATTTATAGTAATATGGTGACGGTGATGGGCATAAAAATTTATTTTTTGTTTATAGAAACGAAAAAATTTCAAAATATTTAAAAGGAAAAAAGTCAGTTATCTGGAATTTTTTTACTCCACAAAATGAAACTAAAGCAACGTGTAATTTTTGCAAGCAGGCTCTATCTTATAAATCATCAATAAGTAACCTAAAACAGTCCGCACTCCGCAACTATTCGCTGCTGCTGCTGCCTGTTATTTCCCATCAGCCACTGTCTTTCGCTTGGTTGGCGGCCGCGGCATCAGCAGCTAAAAGCGAGTGTCGTGTCGTTGATAAAATTTGTACTGTTATTTATTAGCAGTTGTTTTCATAAAAAACAGCAGCCGCGAAACGTTACTTCTAAATAACAGTTGTAAAATAACAGATTGTTAAATAACAACCCATCTCTAGTTAGAAAAATCGTACAAAAGCACTTGGACTATATACTTTTTTACGCAACTAAACAAACAAAGGTGACATAGAGGTTGCATACTAGTCAGTGTAGAATTCTAAGTGAATTTGTCAAAGTTTGTTAGTAGTTGAGGTTATACAAATTTTATTTTCCAATTTTATGTGGAAATTTTGATAAAGTTGTTTAAAAATTATTTATGATGCAATTATTTATCAAAATATAAAGAAATATTTACATTTATTAGACTAGATTGTGTTAAAGCTGGTATTATAGTGATTTATTTAGAGACGTAGTGAGAACTTGGGTGGTAAGTCTTTGTTTCTAAAATGTTTATTTTAGTTTTTTGTGCTATAGAACTTTTAAACGATTTTTTAATGAAGTAATTATTTGTATTGTAGAACTTTTAAAAGATGGCAAAGTCAGCAAAGTCCGTCACGGACGTCCTTCTGAAAAAAATATTCTTCACTGTGCAATATGTAAAAACTTGCTATTGTCAACACCTGTAATGTTAGTTGAAAATGCAGGAAATTTGTGCTCAACATGTTATAATGAAAATTACCTAGAAAGTAAGTGTTTGCAGAACACAGCTTTGGAAGAACTAGTTACAACTTTAAACTATCCTTGTCGGTTTCGAGAAAATGGTTGTGAACACTGGAGTTCAAGCGGGGATCTATTAGATCATGAAGAAAATTGTCGATATCGGTCTAAAAGATGTCCAATGTATTCTATTACTCAGTGTTTGTGGGAAGGCTTTCCTATGGAATTTGTTGGTCACTTTCTTAACTGTCATGGTGAACATGTAATAAATTTTGAAAACAGCCTATTTTATTTGGATATCGCCTTTAATGAGGAAGAGCTTACTAAACTTCTTGTAATGAAAAATATTATATTACTTCTGAAGATGCAATTAAGCTTAGAAAAAAATAAATTGCTTTATATTGTATGTAATGTTAAAGATGATGATAGTAGCTATGATTATTCTGTGAAACATAAGGGTAATAGTGAGAGTTACATTAAAACAAGATCACGAGTTGTTGATTCAAATTATATATACAAAAATCTTGATGAGTGTGATGCTGTAAGTGTAGATCTAATTTCACTACAGCAAACTGTTAAAGTCACTACCAGAATTACAAATATATTTAAAATTAAAACCTATGATACACCTGTACACTACATTGGAGAAAGAATGTTACATTTTTTTGAATGCCCTGTATGTAAAGGATTTATGAAACCTCCCATTTATCAATGCCAATCAGGTAAGTACAAATATTAGGAGTCCTTTTTTTTTTCATTTTCTTATGCACTTTTTTCTTTAAGTTTCTTTGTTACTTATCTGATGCCTATATACATTCAACTATAAAAATATTTATAGGCCTTTTGTTGTTATAGATTAAATTGTTGATCTGTATTCCAAAAACTTTTTTTTAATTTATTGTCAAGGGTGATTTTTTAGAGGCCAAAAACCATTTTAGCAATTACATAAAAAATATAGTTTTCTATCTAAGTATTTTAAAGGCTTTTGCGCTCTGAGGAATACTCCAATATAATTTCTCCTTAACTGGTTTTCAATAATAATAATAATAAGTAGGTATGACTTTTATGCATTCCTTCACAATGGACATATGAATAAAAAGAAGCAAACAATATACTTATAAAATTTGAAGTAAATGCTTTTGCTTATACTTATAAGCAAATACATTTACTTCAAATTTTAATTATATATATATATATATATATATATATATATATATATATATATATATATAATTAAAATTTATATATATATATATGTATATATATATATATATATATATATATATATATATATTATACCAGCCCTTAACATTTCTCTCTTGATATCTCTCTGTTCATTTCTTTATCACTGCCTGTGAATTGTTGAATTGTTGTTCCTGCAAGGATCTTTTCTTCCTCTTTAAACCTCCAAACCCGAGTCCAAATCTTTAACTATGATACCCATGGTTCATTGGTACCTACTTAATCTTAAAACTCTTTCACAATAAAAACAAAACTCCAATGGTATTAGCTTATACAGGGCTACACAATACAGGCCACCCCCTACAAGAAACACCAAGTAACCTGTCACTTTACATCATCACATTAATGGCGGGCATTGCTTCAGTTGAAGTATGTATCAGAAATTCTGACAATTTTATAAATTTTAAAAATGTATCTGTTTTTAAGAGGCATATCCTTTAATATTTTAAAGATAGCTATTTTTTTAACAGATTGATATTATTGAGCCTTGGTATATTGTTATGAATATTATTTATGATATAAAATTTTTGACAGCTGTCATATTTTTGTAATATGTCATTTTTTTGCAAGGATGTGTCACATTACTATGACGATATTTGGCAGATTTCATATTTTTGTCAAAAATACTTACTTTATATTACCTACTATAAAACCTTTAAAAGTAATGTTTAAAAATTTCTTAACATGAAACTCCCAAGTACTGAAAAATAATTTATGTTATTTAGGTCACAGCATTTGCAATACATGCAAACCACGACTTGAAAAATGTCCCACCTGCAGAGCTCCATTTGGAATGACAAGAAATTACTCTTTGGAAGGATTAACAGCTGGTGTTTCTTATCCATGTGCTTACCATGACTTGGGCTGTATGATGTCGCTCTCTCCTGCAGAAATTAGTAGACATGAAGGTAGGCTTTTAAACCATGTTTTCATTGTTAAAAATGTGGTTTTATGGCGCCAATGGTAAAAATATTACTACTTTAACGCTAGCAAAATTATCTCTTTCACATTGAACACTTCTATCAGTTGCAAGTGATCCTGATCACTTGACCATGACGTTACAAATGAAATTTGAAAAAGAATATAATATTCAGAATGAGTTTGGCCACACAAGTTTCAGAAGATTGTTATCACTTTCACTTCCCTCACTTTGTTCAGATATCAGGTCCCACTCTGAAATTAAATTTAAAGTCCATAGGTTAAGCTGCTTCATATATATAACTAGCTATGATTCCCGGCTTCGCCTGGGTGTTGATATGAGACCCAAATAATTGAATTATACGGTATTTCGTTCACTAGAAAATAAATTTAATTAATTTTATAGCGTCAACAACACGTGGTTATTATGCTGTTAAAATGTAGCTTATATGACACGTTCGTAGATTTACCATAGCAGCGCCATCTATTGATTACTTACTCAACCCAGTCGAACAAACAAATAATTAGCAATAAATTAAAATTGCGACTATAATTTGAGATTTAAACTATCCTATCTCTCAAGTTGGATCTAACTGCACATGGTGTGAGAATTTTATTATAATCGGTTAAGTGGTTTAGGAGTCCATTGAGGACAAACATTGTGACACGAGATTTATATATATTAAGATTGCTTTTATAACATACAAAATAAACCAAACAATAATAATATGAAAAAAGTTTTTTGAATCAGAAGAAATATTTTTGACAAATCTAAAAAATAAAATAAAAATGTAAAAATAAGAGCATAATGTAACAAATGTTGTATAACTATATATTTGTCAAGTTTGAACCACATAATATAAATAGAACAATTAAAATTTAAAAATAAATTGTCAGTAGAAATAAAAGAAATTACAAATCTGATTTAGTTAAACTGTTTATAACAGTTTGTATTTTGTATTGCACAATTTGAACAATTAATAATGCTAATTCCCCTTGATTATTTATTTAAAATGTCTGGTATTTAGCAATTATCAGAATAGAATAGAAAAAAGCTTTTATCTGAATAAAGTGATGATGAATAAATATTCTTATTGATAAAGCGTTTGCAAGCATCCAAATATTAAAAATAAACAACTAAAAACTGCAACATAACTTAAGCTTAAAAACAGTGACAAGTATTTTTATAACAAGTTATCACAGATAATGAATATAGGCTTCCAAATGCTACGAGACAAAATTAGCTAAGCTACTTATAACAACACATATAAGATTTAAAAAAAAACAAAATTTAGAATTTAACATTAAAACTGTTTAAAACTTAATAATAAATTTATCCTAAAATAAAGTCAAAAATTAAAAAGTTCCATTAAAACATAAATAATAATAATTACATTGGCCTAACCAGAATACCTAAACTTTTTTTGGCTTGGGGCCGTTTAAGTATTACGTAAGCAGATTTATTAAAATATCAAACCCCTCCCCCTGTCATCAAAAAGTAATTACCCCCTTCCATGCTTACGTAAACATTTGCATTTGCAATTTTCTTTTAATGTATTTTGTCTTTTTTATTGTTTTAAAAGCAGCAGTTATAATTTTAGAAATAGGAAAAGAGGCATAGGATATAGGCAGGGCCGTTTCTAGGGTGGCTTGCACAGTGGTGCAAAAAATGATTTGCTGCTCCTACAAGAAAATGCAAATTAAGGTATAAAATTTTATAAAGAGCAAGAAAATGTCCCCACTTTACCCTGTTTTTAAATCCAAAAAGTTTATTTCCTAACTATCGCCCTTCACTTCAAAACTGTCCGCCTCTTATTTCACAATTTTCCGCCCCGCAGCGTTGCGCCCTGGTGCCTTGCACCACCCGCTAGGCACGGCACTCAATAGAGGACTTTAACGCACAAAAAAAAAAATTTAAACAAACTACTGACACGGTATTTAACATAGAGCAAGGTACAAATATGACAATATTAAGTAATATTACGAAAAAACAAACTTTTTTATTATTTTTAATTTGTATATTAATGTCCACATCAAGTCATTCAAATAAAAAAAAACAGAAAAAATAACATAGTTTATTATTGTGACCAGTCAGAGTCAATCATAAGAAATAAATCTGTCTTATAAAGTCAGTGTTTCCATCTTGCAAAGTAAAGATTCCTGAAGCTGCCTTGAGCAATCAATGGCAAAACGTCGGTAAACGATTTCAATTTGACGCGGTCCAAACTCAAGAACCAAGGTTTCTCAATTTTAATATGTATACCTAAAATAGTTTTAACACTCACTTCATAAAAAAATCATAGTAGGATTTATTCTTAGTCACTTATTGCAATTATTCTTCAATTTTCTTAGAAAAATTCCTTGTAGGACTTTCTGTGCGCAATGTGTAAAACAGTAAAAAGCTGTTGCTGACGTAATCACCATCTAGACCGTCCCACCTCCCATGTCATCAAAAATAAGCAAAACCCCCGCCCCCTATAGTGCTTATGTAATACTTAAAGGGCCCCCTATTATTATAGTTATCTCAAAGAAATTTCTATAGCCCTCTGCTTCCATTGACTATATGCATCTGCTATATAATTTTTTCCTAGAACTAGTATTAATACCACCAACTAGGTCAACCAACGTCTAGTATTAAGTTGATGAATTCACCAATTTTAAAAACCTACACTGCCGTCCAATGGAAAAACACCATATGTGTATATTATAAGCCTATTTACATACGGTATTTTTCCGTTAGACGGCAGTACAGGCGAATGGGAACCTCCTTCTTTTGAAGTTGGTTAATAATTGTGCATCTTCAGAAATGGGTTGCTCCAGTACAAAACGCAGTTTATGATAATACTTATGCCTCTTTTCATAGGTAAACGGCTTTTCAGTTAGTGGGGATTATACAGGGCGAGACGATTTTTTCATTTTATGTATGTATTTTTGATACAATGACAAATTTAACATTTTGTTTTGACCAATTAATTCACTTATTATTTATGTACAAAAAAGGTGTACTTTATTTAAATCGACATCTTGGACGGTTTTTAATAAAATCGCATTTTATATCCAGACGTACATACCAGCATTTTATATGTTATAAAGAATTCATTTTTTTTTAATTAATTAAATGTGTTAAAATTATTAAAACTTTATTTGTGAGCCTCTTAAACTTTATAGTACAAGAATAGGACTGTTTTTCATAATTTTACCATATTTTAATAATTTTCTCAAAAAATAGAATTTTTATAAAAACGATCAAGATATCGATTCAAATAAGGTATATCTTTTGTTAAAAATACATACATTAAAGGAAAAAAACCATCCGCCCTGTATAATTCCGACGTACTGAATAGCCGTTTACCTATGAAAAGCACTAGTCTAAGAATATTTAGTTGCTTAAATATCATTGGTACTGTGGCAATAGTTTAAAAGTTATTGAAATAAGTTTTTGTGCCAACTTTGAAGGTCATTATCTCCCTAACAAAGCGCGATAGAACTAACATTATTTTGGCTCACTCTACCACCTTTATTATTTTTGACCTCACCTTTTCGAAAAACCTGTATATAAAATGTATACAGGTTGTTTCTAAACAAATGCAATTTTTTTGGATGTTATTCCTTCAAAATAAAAGGTAGTTTAGCATTATAAACATGAGGTCAAAAGTCAATCATTAGGAAGATATAGCAAAACAATGTCTTAATATTTATATTAAAAACAAAATTAAAATTGTGTTTAAACTACCGAGTAATGTTAAATAAAGAAATATTACAAATGCCTTAATAGGTGTCGGCAAATAAATAGATTTTTTTATAACATAAATGTTCCTGTCCCGACTATGATTTACATTTTATTTTTTTATTTAAAATTGATAAGTTTATATGACAAAAATACAGGAGTTAAAAGAACATCTTAATCAGGATATTCCAATTTAGAACATAGTGGTAGTCTATTTCTATCACTTTGAAAAATTCTAAAAAAGTGCAAAATATTTAAAAAGTGTATTTTTATAATATAAATGTTTTTAAAGAATTTTATTATTCTACTACTTTAGGTATTTGAGATTTAAAAAATTAAAAACGTTATTGTTAAGTCATTTTTGTCCCTAATTGTTGACTTTTGACCCCATGTTTATAAAGCAAATCATCAAGCAAACTATCTTTTATACTGAACAAGGAACCCTCTAAAATGTTTCGCATTTGATTAGAAACACCCCGTAATATTTATAAATATAATATACATTGAGTTAGATCGTCATATTTTCTCGTCGGCACTCAGTGGTAGCTTCTTTTTCGTACCTTTAGAAACACCCTGTATTTCGATTAAAAACTTTTCTAATATAAATTCAAAAACCATATTAAAAATTATAAGATACCATTGACGTGTACAAAGATACTCTTCAAAATTGTATTTTATTAAAAAATGTGTTTTCCTTTTAGTTTGTTACATATGCTAATTTTAAGTGGAAAATGTCAATATATTATTGGAATTATAGATATATTTAACAACTAGCCAACCTGTAACCACTTTGTTGGCCATTAATTATATTTTTCTCTGAACTCAAAAAAATTTTGGCGGCAAAATATTTTGATTGTGTGAAAGTTTATTGCTTGGCAATTTGGTTGTTTTGAGAAAATATCGTGAACGAAATTACTAAAAAGCCACAAAGTTGAATAAAATAAAGTTATGATTCCGAGCATCGCGGTAGGCTACTAACCGCCAACGCAAGCGCCAGAACTTTATACTTATTTCGCTTCTCTCCTTGGGGAGTAACGAGTTGCGTTGCTGGTAATGTGAATGGCTCTGATGCTTGTGTCGACAGTTTGCAGACTGCAGCGATGCTCGGAATCATGCCTTAAGAAGAATATTTTGCCTAAAAAATTTAGAAAGTTACTATAAAATTTTGCTAGTGTAAAACACTCTAGTGAAATAGTTTATGAAAAAGGCTATGTGTAAAAAGAAACAGTCATGATCACTTGTAGTTCCTTAATTCTACTACTATTATAGTACAGGGTGGGCAAAATAGGGCGTTTTTATGGGCTATCTCAGGTATTACTGGAGTTATTAAAACCAAAGTAGGTGTTATGGGCTCGATTTTGAAGAAACTTTTGCTATTTCTTATATTAAAGGTAAATATAGGGTAAAATTAACAACGACAATTTCTCAATTTTCCTCGTATCTCTTAAATAAATAATTTTTAAAAAAATCTGACTACGCCATTTTAAGTTTCTCCAAAATCGAGCCCGTAACACTTACATCGGTTTTTTAATAACTCCAGTAATAACTGTAATAGCCCATAAAAACGCCCAATTTTGCCCACCCTGTACAAATATGTTTATAGTTTTTTTTTTTTTAAATATAGGTTAGAAAGTGGGTGTAACTCACATTATGTAAAAATAACAAGATTAATAATTTAATAATTATGTATCATTGTTTTTAGCTATTTGTCCATATAAACCTTACAATTGTCCTCTGCCACAATGCACAATGTCTGGTAGTCATGATGTGATCATAAATCATTTACAAGATTTTCACCCAGACCATGTGGTTACCTCAGAAACCCAAGGTTATACAGAAACATTTAGACTGGAGCAACATTCTTGTACAATCAAATTTTTGATAGAAAAGTATTGTTGGCATTTGATCACATTTTCCGGTAAGTTGTTTATTATAGACAGAAAACATATTTTACTGAATTTATATATAGAATGTCTCACTAGGTCTCTGTGGTGTGTCTCTATAAAGGTGAAAAAAATGTAAAAGATTTTTACCGGGCCACCCTGTAAAAATATTCCTTTATAATAAAAAAATTAAACCTACAAAAATTTAACCAAATCAGACTAGAGGAACGAATACGTGCCGCAAGCAGGTTAAAATATTAGGTATAGGTGGATGCACAAAATATTAAATTATTATTTTATTTTGCCTGGTTAAGGCGGGATAGATCGATATCACACTGTTTTGTTGCCTGTAATTAAAATATCTATTTCTAAATAAGTCACTTTTAAGAGCAACAATATACCTGACATACTTCCTGTACCTACTCACACTTATTAGTACTGGAGAAGTGGAGCAAATGCGTCTCCCTTTGCAGCATTCAGTCGGTATGGAACAATTTTTGAAAGTTTATGAAACTGTAGTTGATTGTATTAAAAAAAAATATTGGTTTATGTTGTGACGCCACAGACTCAAATCTAGGGTATTTAAATGGTTCAGTTTCAATACTGCAATAACAATTAGAAACAGATATTTTATATTTACCTTATTGACACCATATTTTAAAAAATAGTTTTGCAAAAATTCTTTTTATGTAAAAATGTCCTCTTTATCCAGTCCTGATGTTGTTTTATTTAAACGTTTTAAAGAATATAATATTAAATGGAAAAACTAATTTGAAAACTGGTTTTATTAATTAAATAATTAAACAAATTTTGCAGCCTCGGAAGCCGAAATTGTTAATAATATAATAACATAGCAGTTACTACCAATACATCACTCTTGAGTTGATTACAAATTTTTTTATTACTTTTCAAATTGTTTTTTGAACCATCAAATGTGACATTTTATTGTCCTTGTGCATGTGTGGGGTTGCCATCCGTCCCGATATATCGGGACTGTCACCGTTATTAGGCCTTATGTCCCGACGACGTCCTGATTTCATAGCGGAAAGTCCTGATTTACGATAAGAAACGAGAAATTTAATTTTTGTGTGAACTCTTTTGTCATTTATTACTTTTAAAAATTGTCGACCATTAAGGTATACCCAATATCATTATTTTCATTTATATATATTTTTATATTCATATTATATATATTTTCTATTCAAAATATGTAAATACCAATGCTAATTGGTAACCTTTTAACTCTAGAATATAAAGTCAATACCTTCACCTAATACAAAATGGCTGTACTTTAAAAATTACCTAAACACCTGATTTGGATTTCCATATTTCCAAAACTAATAAAGTTAGATGAACTTAATATGGTATTTTCTTAAAGCTCTTATTAAGATCTTTTAATGGTATTATAATATACAGGGAACTTTATTAAAAATATATATAATTTTTCCTACCCTGTATATTATCACCAGTATCACCATTAAAAAGATCCTTAAAAGAGCTTAAAGAAAACACCACCTTACGTACATCGAACTTTATTAGTTTTGGAAATTTAGCCATCCAAATCAGGTATTTAGGTAATTTTAAAAGTACCGCCATTTTGTAGTAGGTGAAGGTATTGACTTATTGATATATTCTAGGGTTAAAAGGTCCTTGTCAGGAGCTTTACAATTTTACTTTAAAATATAGTATTTCTGCATCAATTTCATATCTCAAACTTAAACTTTTTAAATTGATTGAAGTCCCGCCATTTTGTACTAGGTAGACGTATTGACTTTATATGCTAGGGTTTTAAAGTACTCGTCAGGAGCTTTAAAAGGATGTACCATGCGCCCACCCGCTATCTTAAAATTTTCATCTGTCAATTTTACTCTAAATTATAGTATTTATGCATCAATTTCATATCCCAAAGTTTAACTTTTTTAAATTGATCATGTCAAAAAATAAAAGGGGGACATTAAAGAAATGCACTGTATATATTTTTTTAATCACTTTAAATTTGTTAAAGTTAATGTTTAAATTTAAATGTGTTTTAAGGCTAACAAATTATTACTTATTTTGGCTTTGTCAATATACAATATACAACATATAATTGCAAAATTAGCTAGATACCAATTTTTTATTTTTATCAGTATTACCGTTGCTTGCGGCACCACTTCCCGTTATCCGATCAAAAATAAAACTTTAATGGAGATATTTTTTTATCAAATGGAACCTTCTGTAAGGGATGGCAATGGGCCACCCACGAGATCCCTTTCCAGCAATCATTTTTTTAATTTTTAATCGATACTGACGAAACTTGGTAGGGTTGTTAAACTAACAAAAAGTCATATGTATGCATCCAGTGAGGACCTAAAGTCTAATAAAATTTGGAACAACAGTCCATAAGTAAAGTTTTCATATTTAGACATATCAATGACAACTTTAATTGTCAGTGTGATGGTGAGGCGCCATATTGAGAAAAAAATTTAATGGAAAAGGTTTCTTGTGGCACATTATTTTAAAAGTACTTCATAACCCTAGAATTAAAGTCAGTACCTTCATCTACTACAAAATAGTGTTACGTTAAAAATTACCTGAATACCTAATTTGGATGGCCATATTTTTAAAATGAAAGTCAGGGAAAGCTGTAGGGGAATTTTTTGACCAAATGGTCTTCTTACTATGTATGGACTGTACTAACCCAAATGTCTCTTGTATTTATATATAAAAAAAAACATCCCTTTTTGGGTAATAACACTAATACAGTCTATAGTACTAGAACTTAGAATATCAACTACCCTATTCATTAATTAAGTATAACAGAAAAAAAAACCCATCATATATGTGTATAAATTGTTTGAGTAGAGAATAGACTGAAAATAACCTAATAGCACCCCTCTTTTTTTTCTTACAGGTAGTCAAATGTACAAGATCGTTTCTTCTGGTTGAGATTATAGGGTATAGACTAAACGGTAAAAGATACAAAAAACTAAGAAACATGTCCCATTTTTTTTTTTAGTGTTTAGTTTAATGGCGCAATCAGATCCACGCTAATTGATAGGTTAATTAGACACAGGGCGATTTTCAAAATTCGTCCATTTGTATTTATGTCTTATTACTATTTAGACATTTATGGAAATAGAAAGAAACTGCAAGTACAAAAGTTTTATAACTTTTTACGTAGAATCCACTGGCGTATCCTAAAATAAATATAAATGTTTTTAATTTTTAAGATAAAACCCAAACTTGCATTTTTTCTTGGGTTTACAACAATATATAGTAACCACCAGAAATGTTGAACCATATGGAAAACTTTTTTATTTTTAATTTCTCAAAAATTTTTATTCTTGATAAAAATCTCTGCATACACCGAAACTTCCAAAACACTTATCAAAATTTAAATAAACCATTGCGTATACAAGGTGCAAATTAACGAATTTGGTACGAGAGGCAACTACCCTTATTTTTAAACTAAAATATTATTTGAATAACTTGTTTAGAATTTAAGGTTATGTCATATTTTAAAAGCAGAGCCCTCTATGAAAAATTGGAAGAAAAACTTACTTTTTCCACTTACCCCGTAGAGATTAGATTGAACTAAATTAACTGCCGTAAATTATCCGTTTTACCTTTAAATTTTGAAAAAATGTCAGAGCTTTGTTATTCATAAAGCATTTAAATACATTTAGATCAATTAAAAAAATAAACCTAATTTTTTCTTTTTGTTGTTCAATAAGGCCAAAACTTAAAAGCCCCTTTAGATTAATGTTCTACGTCATTTTTGCCTTATTTTTTTAAAAAACTTATTTTGATGATTTTCAGTTACAATGTTCAAAAACTAAAGTTTATTGGGAACATAGTAATAAGAAAAAGGTTATAAAATTTTAAAAATATATATTTTAGGATTTATCTAAATAGGTATGAACATATGATTATAAATTTAAAAATGCGAAGACGTTCTTTATAAGGAAAAACGATGTGGTAAATTAATCTAAAGAAGGTTTTAAGTTTTAAACTTATTGAACCACAAAAAAGCAAAAATTTACGTTTGTTTTTTGATTTGATTTTAATGTACTTAAATACTTTATAAATAACAAGGATTTGACATTTTTTTTGAAATTTAAAGACAATATGGATAAAATACGGTAGTTAAGTTAGTTCGATCTAATCTCTATACAGGGTAAGTTGGAAAAGTAAATTTTTCTTTCATTTTTTTAATAGGAGGCTCTGCTTTTAAGATCTGACATATCTTTTAATTCTAAACAAGTTTACCAAATAATAAGTTCAAAAATAAAGGTAGTTTTCTCTTGTGTCATATTCGTTAATTTGCACCTACCTCATATACGCTATGATTGATTTAAATTTTGATCAGTGTGTTGTGAGTTTCGCTGTATGCAGAGATTTTTATCAAGAATAATTCTTTTGAGAAATCAAAAATAAAAAAGTTTTCAAGTGGTTCAACATTTCTCTGGCGGTCACTGTATAACACTTAATATTTTGCATTGTTTTAAAAGGCAAAACTACCAAAAAATTAAGAAACAATGTAGGCAGTCAAGTGAATCAATATTATTTTTTTAAGCGTATATAATATGTTTATAAACAAAACCCAATTTAACAGGAATACAAAACATTTATTAACCAAAATAATAACAACCAGAAAAAATAGATTCATTTATAATAGCCACTAAATAATTATCTCAAGTACTTAGTAATTATTTTGCGCTGGTGTTTTTATCACAAATGTGTTTAAATGCTTTCCATTCTGTTCGGTACATGGTCAGACTCGGCATGTAATCAAACTAATGGCGATATAGATATAAATATTCGGAACACTTTTAATAAAATTAAAATAATTTGCTTTAAGTTTTTTAAAATTAGATAGGAAGAATACCAAATATTTACATCTACATATATTGCCACTACTTTGAATACAAGCTGACTCCAAAACTGCATTGAACAGAATGGAAAGCGTTTGAGCATATTTTGTCATTAAAAACCAGCGCCAAAAATTACTAAGTACCTGAAATAATTGTTTAGTTACTATTATACATGAATCTATTTTCTGTCTTTGATGTTGTTTTGGTTAATACATGTTTTAGATTAGATTAGATTAGAATAGGCCCGGGATAACTCATGCACTAAAACCGCTCGGCTTATTGTGCGCCCTGTCTTTTTACGTCTGGGTGATGTCAGCCAGATGGGACCTACAGCTTAACGTGGGTTCCGAACCACGGTCCTATGAGTGACAACTTGGACCTCGTCCCCACCCTGGGGCACTACTGAACCTACCAACTGAGTGGGGTCCGCATGTCTACGGTTGCGCAGGACACGGCAAAGTATGTTTCGGCGCCCTGGTCCTTTGGTGGCCTTTAGCGTCGATACATTTTGCACTTAATATATCTGGTGTTGAGCTAACAACTAAATTTCCGACCAACTTATAAATAAGTATTTGGCCTCAGCTGGATTCGAACCCACCTCACGTCCGTTGTGCGCTCAACGACTTAACGCCTTACACGCTAAGCCATCACCGGACTTTAATAAATGTTTTAGTATTCCTGTTAAATTGGGTTTTTTATATAAATACGGTAGTCGATTCTACGTAAAAAGTTATAAAACTTTTGTACTTGAAGGTTCTTTCTATCTTTATGAATATCTAAAGAGTAATAAAAAACGACGAACTTTTACAATAACTCTGTCTCTTTTAAACCAATCAAGTTAGCGGGGATCTAATTGTGCCATTAAACTAATCGAAAAAGAGAACGGGACACGTTTCTTGGATTTTTGTATCTTTTACCGATTAACCTATACCCTATAATCCCAACAAAAAAACTGTACAATTTATTTAAACCAAAACTAATTTCTAAAATGAATAGCAATTGTATTTTCTGCTTCTAAGATTTGCCAACCTGACGTTTGTGGGTTTGTGAAAGATAATTTGAAACCGTTTAATGTCAGCTTTTTATATTATAATTTAGTTTATAAAAACACCAAATGTGTTGTAGTGTAATGTTTATTTTGTTTTAGACTGACATGTAAAAGAGTAAGTGATTACTGTATGTGGGCTGCTGAAGCCATAGGCGTCCAAAGCGAATTAAAAATTTTGTATATGAAGTGAGCATAATTGACATAAGGCGTCCTGAAAAGAGATTAATAAGAACTGACTACTGTCTTAACGAAATGCCGGAGGAAGATCTGTTTAAAAAATGTATTATGTTTCCTAATAGTATTCTATCCTCATACTCAAGTAATGGAACTGTCTCCTATCATTTTAAAATTAAAAAGGGAATTTAGTTTTATGATATATATACTATGTGATGTTGATTTTAATTTAAAAATAAAGTCTTGCCTATTAATTAACTTAGTGTTAGGGAACGGCCTTACTGAAGATTGCGCGAGCGAAAGCGAGCAAGCGATTTTTTGCAGTGCAAGGCGGCATGTTAATTTTCTTCCTCCCGCTGAGTGTCCGTGTAGCCACTTGCATTTACGCACTAGATCGCTCGCTCGCGTGACTTTTAATTGGCCGTACACTTACCGTAAAATAGACTTGTAAACGTATTTCTTCGATATTGATTCTGTTTTTTTAGAAATTTAATACAAACTCGTTAAAAACTAATATAATTTTATTTCTTTTTCCTTATTTATTTCGTGTACTAAATACCTTTACGATCCTAAGGTCTTGAAAAAAACATAGGGGATTATTGTATCAGTGAATCTTATAAGAGCCTACTGTAAAATTTGTTTTAATTTTAATTGCGCTTACCTAGGATTTTTTTATATAGAGTGAGACATGCAGCTAAACCAAATAAACAGTGTGTCTGAACTTGGTAGAGAATGTATTTTCATATTGAAAATTATAAGAGATAAAAAGATTGTTGAATGGGAAAAGTTGTCGGCCATTCAACCTTTTTCAAATTTCAATAGATATGATTTTTTTTAAATGGAATACCCTGAATATTATATCACCACCAAAAAATCTTTTAAAATGCTCTAAAAAATACTACATTTGATGTGTCTATCTCAATTAGTTTCGAAAATATGACCATCCACATCTGAAAAATAATTTTAAATTATTCTTAGAAGCGTAATAGAAATACATCTTCCCAACTTTCTTTATTTTTTCACGTATAAAATAAATAAAAACCCTGTTTTGTTGGGTAGATTCTGTAGAATCCAAATCTTTCATCAGAATGCTTTTATCTTTTAGGATTTAATGACGGCTGTATCTTGGTTGGTTTTTAAGTTATTTTGAAAAAAAAACTAAAAACATACATTTTTGAAAAAGTGCTGTAACTTTTTTATTTCAAAGAATTTATGGAATCGGTAAAAACAATATTGGGACAACTTTTAAGGAGCAATACGATTTTGTTTTCCGATCCTAATTTCAACGTTTCGGTTTTGAGATACCATCAACTTTTGTTTTTCTTATGGCGGCCATTTTGTTTTAAAGTCATCGTAAGTTTATTTCCAACTTTCATAAACTTACCTAATAATTTTTTTTTTTTTTTAAAGAAACTAAAACGGCTTCTAAATAAATAAAGCAACTAAAAATTTAAAATTAATGAATAGAAAAAAATAAAAAACATGAAGTCGGGTAATAACATTTGGTACTAAATGTTAACAACTAAAGTAAACACATTATGCTCTTTATACTTTAGTACCAAATGTTATTACCCGACTTCATGTTTTGGATTTTTTTCTTATCAATAATTTTAAATTTTTAGGTACTTTATATTCGTTTTGTCGATTTTTTTTTTTTTTTTTTTTGAAAATTTTAATTTTTCTCTTTTTTGGTTAATATTATTATTATTATTAAACCGGTGACCATGCACTAAAAACACTACTACATACCTAGTACCTTTTTCTATCACGTAAACCATTCGCAGACAACGGCAATGCTGCCTCTAATAGGTATAAACGGAAACACCTGAGACAAAAATAAAATACACGCAATTACACAACAAAATAAAATTTTAAAAGATAATTTAGCGAAATGACAATCCATGGCAAATAAGAAAATTTTGACGTTACATTACCTACCTTGATTGTTCAAACTAACCAGTTTTTTGAGTTCAGAATTTTATAACTCTTTAATGGTTTATCAAAACGGCTCGGCTAAATCAAATTCTTGTATAAAATTAAACGCTTTATAAAAAAGCTTTCACGCGTTTCAAAGTTATTCAACTTTAAAAATATAATTTATAATATTTTCTCTTTTTTTCTACTTTTTCCAATTTTTTTTCAAATTTTTCAATTTTTTTTTGAAAATTTAAGATTGCAGAAAATTTTCAACATTTTTATATTGATAAACCTTATAGTTTCGTCAAAAAATTGGAAAAAGAATTATCAAAAAATTATAAGAGAGCTTTTTTGTAGAGCGTTTAATTTTATATAAGAAAATGATTTGCTCTAGCCCTAGTGATAAACCATTAAAGAGTTATAAAATTCTAAAGTCAAAAAAACAAGCTTTCCCATGTTAATCATATGGGAAATAAAAATGTATCATGCGGCACCTCTTAACATTAATATTAAGGACTGTGACTTTTAATATAATAAAGAAAATGAAAATAGTGATTTTTTTTAATCAGTCTAGTGTACAGGGTGTCCCATTTTGGTTGTCCCTTATGGGAAGCTTGGAAACCATAAGAGATATTAGAAATCTGATACCCCATCCTCGAGCTCTTTTTGGAGAAAACATTTATGGTAAAAACAGATCATCGCTATCGCGAAGCGTTTCAGAGATACAGGGTGATTCTCGATTTTTTCACTTTTTGAAAAGGCCCTGTAGCTTTGTTGTTATTACAGATACGAGAAAACTAATTGCACATTATAAAGACACTTTTTTCCGTAGAATCCAGTGGCGTAGCCAAAACATTTTTTTGAGCTGTCATTTTTGACATATGACCCAAACATGTTTTTTTTTATTAGGGACACCCTATAAATGATTAGGTAATTAAATTGCTTGTTTTTTTCTGATTAAAATAATATATCATAGTAGGTGGTTTAATAATTTTTTTACGTCAAATATTGGAAAAATTATGATTTTAAAGACGCATTTTTTTATTTTAAAATTTAAAAATTTCCTACCACTTTATTTATAAAATATATAAGTATGAAATTTTGGTAAATAATATATATGATGTAGAAGATTAATAATATGCATAATAAAATGATACACGGTGTCTCAAAAATTAAAATAATTTTTTTATTTTAAAATTTAAAAATTTCCTACAATTTTATTTATGAAAATAAAGGGATGAAATTTTGGTATTGGATAAATGTGATGGTGAGAAATATTATTATACATAAAAAAATGATACAGGGTATCTCAAAAAATTAAAATGAATATTTTTATTTTTTAACTTTAAAAATTTCCTATAATTTTATTTATGAATATATAAGGATGAAATTAAGGTTGGATAATATATATGATAAGGAAGAATATTATTATTATATATATATATATATATATATAGATATATATATATATATATATATATATATATATATATATATATATATATATATATATATATATAATGATACAGTGTCCCAAAAAATTAAAAATAATTATTTTTATGTTTAAATTTAAAAATTCATAGCGTCCTTATTTATGAATTTGAAGCAAAACAATTTTGGTACTGTATTAGTATGATAATGTTGTATAAAAAAATAAAAATCAAAGTTATACAGGGTGTGTCGAAAATTTTTCGATTTTTTTTTTTTGGACTTTAAATATTTTTTTTTTGTTTTTTTTGCTCTATTGATAAAGTTGACATGGAAAATTCATAAAAATAAAAAAATAATAAAAAATCAAAAATTAAAAAAACTTGATAAATTTTTAAGTTTAATTAATATAACTTGTTTATTATTGTTGTTGTAAACTAATTTTTTGTTTTTTTTTCTACGGAAATGTCTCCTGAGCTAAGGGATGACAGATTTCTTTTAAAACAAAAATATAAAACAATTTAAAAAACAGATAGAAGCTGCCATGCGTCTTTAAAATCATAATTTTTCCAATATTTGACGTAAAAATTTATTAAACCACCTACTATGATATATTATTTTAATCAGAAAAAAACAAGCAATTTAATTACCTAATCATTTATAAGGTGTCCCTAATAAAAAAAACATGTTTGGGTCATATGTCAAAAATGACAGCTCAAAAAATTTTTTGGCTACGCCACTGGATTCTACGGAAAAAAGTGTCTTAATAATGTGCAATTAGTTTTCTCATATCTGTAATAACAACAAAGCTACAGGGCCTTTTCAAAAAGTGAAAAATCGAGAATCACCCTGTATCTCTGAAAGACATCGCGATAGCGATGATCTGTTTTTACCATAAATGTTTTCTCCAAAAAGAGCTCGAGGATGGGGTATCGGATTTTTAATATCTCTTATGGTTTCCAAGTTTCCCATAAGGGACAACCAAAATGGGACACCCTGTACATACATAAAAAACATAGGTGTCGAACATATATATGCTCCTCCTTTTTTGAGGTTGGTTAAAGATGGATATTTACCTTAGGTGCATCGGCACTAACCAGAACCGTGCATCGGCACTAACCAGAACCGAAAAGATAATATTAAAATATCAACAGAGAAATGTATTTCTCTTAAAAAGTTGTGTAGATGCCACCAACCAAATGAATTAAGAGTGGCACACACATTTCTTTTTACTTACATACAGATTTCTAATTTATATCTCTTTTCTTTACACAGAAAGATTAAGTTTAGGTAAAAGTCCAAAAACAAGTTATTTAAAATATGGACTTTATGATACACAATTATTAAAATATTGACTTGACTCAAAATGTATTAACATTATATAATGCCTGACTTGACTTTACATTCGCCATACTGTTTTGCTTCTTCTTATAATCAAACACTAATATAATAAAAAATGCCATTTATTAAAAAATATAACTATTGTGATTCTATAAATTGTGATTTTTAATTTGTTATTCTAGCTGGTACTTCAAAACAGATTGCATTTTTTCCTGTGGCAGGATCAGTGAGAGACCAGTGAACTACAGTCTTAACCTGAAATTAAAGAGATTTGGTTATTATTAAGGTAACTTAATACCTATTAAACAGTGTTTGTACGACAACGTAAAGGTAGCTTCCTATTCGGATATTAGACTAATTTCATATCCCTATGGTAAAATAGTAACTGGTTTTTAATTAAATAAAAATAACATCTAACCAGAACTAACGATTCTTACTAAATCAGTTGTTTTGTAAATTGCCAGAGACGTGCATTTAAGTGAATTGTATTATCTTTTTTAAAAAACAAAGTAGGATATAAAAAGAAATCAAGTAACAACCCAAGCAGCAAGCTGACGTCATTTTTGGTCATAGGACGTCATCAGACCAAAATGATGACGCCATTTGAACGTTATTTAATTGACGTCGTTGAAGTGACGGCTTTTTGACGTCATTTTTTCGTCATACTAGCTCATAAAAATCTAATGACGTCATGTTTAGAAAACCCGCCAGAGAAATTTTGTGACTTTATATAATTTGTGTCAAAACCGACCGAAATATCATATGACAGAAAAATAAGACTAATAATTTTACAAAATTGAAATAGGAAAAAAACTCTACCGATAGATGGCGTAATGGACAATAAACTACTGCGTTTATTCAACATCTTCGCTTTTTATCGCCTACACCATACCAGACCCAAATAGTTCGAGACCGGTCTGCGGTTGGTGATCTCAATTAGCTTTGAAAGATATACTTTCGGCTAGTGTTAAAATCTGCATCTCCAGGTTAGACAGTGTCCAGAGAGATGCGACCTTGCATTACTTGTTTGCAAGGAAATTACAAGCAGTAAGGATATTTTTCCTGTTTCAATTTTCAAATATATCATATTATTTTAGCTTTTTAAAAAAAAGTATATGCGTCAATTTTTGGTAATCTTAAAGACGTCATTAACGGGACGTCTTCTGTCTGTGACTTAGGGAGGTTAATTTAACGTCATTTTGTCGTCATCTTATGACGTCTTTGCTGACCAAATGTGACCAGAAATGACCAAAAAGAGACGTCAATAAGACGTCACCTTGCTGCTTGGGAAAGCAAGTGTATTTTTATTTGAGGGGCTATTTTCAAAGTGTACAATCGCCAAAATTAGATTGTTGTGTTAATTCGAATAAAAAACTAACCAGACCTAACAAAAACCTATACATTTAATGCTATACAATGCAATACATTTTTTCGTAAGTTTGAACACCCTGGTATAAATGTAGTCATGGCCTAAATAGTTATTAATTTAAATTTAGCGCTGAAAAATAAAACTATTGGGACATGTATCTTACTGTTGTAATAAAAAGTATAAATTGAGATCATACACTTGAAACAAGGCCCCTTATTTCCTTTAACCAAAGAAAATACGAATATAGCACAGACGTCAGTGACTACATGTATATTGTTATACTAAGTCAGCTTCATCCTATCGGATAAAACTTAGGAACGTGTTCTGATTGGTCAATTTCAATCAAACTTTCGAAATCGATCAATTAGAACATGTTCTATCCGATCGGTTGAATCGGATTATAATGATGTTTGCGTACTCAGTGGCTTGAATTTTTTTTAATATTCATTCAGGTACCACTCAAGACGCCACAGAACCTAAAAAATAATCAAGTAGAGGCTAATCTTTTGCCTTTAAATACAACACAAAAGGTAGTCAAATTTTATCTAAATAATCGGTTTAGGATATTGTTAATTATGACTCTGAATATAAAAAAAAATAAGACCCTGTATGCTTTTTTATAAAGTTACCTTATTACCAATCCCCCAAAATTTTTTACACCGCAATTAGGAACCACCCTGTGTAATTAAGGTTTTTGTGTGTTTTGGTTGGAATTTTCTGATATAGGCTAAACGATAAGAAATACAAAACCAAGATATGTAATAAAATTTTTAAAATTGCTTGGAGTTACAAGGTGAGCTTAAAAACGCATTAAACAAAATGGAAAGCATTTAAACACATTTTTTGATTTAACACCAGCGCAAAAATGTAATAAGTGCTTGAGATAAATGTTGTTGTTATTGTTGCTTTTATAAAACATGTCAATTTTTTGCGGTTGTTTTTGTTCGTTAAAAGTTATAAAACTTTTGTATTTGAAGTTTGTTTTTACCTCCATAAATGTCCGAGTAATAAGACATAGGTAATAGAAACTAAGAATTTTAAAAATCACCCTGTATGTTCTAACCAATCAAGTTAGCGCGGATCTGATTGCGTCATTAAACTTAACACTTAAAAAGAGAAAGAAACGCGTATTCTAGTTTTTTCAGTATCTTTTACCGTTTAGCCTATATCCTATAATCCCAACCAAAAAACACCCTGTACACTTAAAACCTGTTTGGCCCACACACGCTCAGGTCTTAGTTTTACCTGCATGTGTAGCTATCAGGTCGACCTGAGTGTATTTGTTGCCCGGCAATAAACGCAAATATCTTAACGGTAGCTCAGAGCGAAAATTTTACATTTTTGTGTTAAACGAGACTTCACCTATTTACTCAGATAGTATATACATACAGGGTACAAAAATATAGATTCTTCGTGTACTTCGACCAAACCGGATAAGTACTACGCAGGCATTAGCTTTATAGCCCAATTAAATTAGACTTACACCTCGGAATCTCACGGAATAAGCTGAATATCTGTACATACCTTTATTTGGTACAAAGAATACTCTCCTAAAAATCCCCTATGATATAGTATGGAACTGAAACATGACAGAACAAATGTAAAAAAAATCAGTTTTTTGCGAATATCTCGTTTCCTTTACTTTTATATTTATTATAAAACACAAAACTCTTTAGCAAACGTGATTCTAAGCATTTTTTGTCATACCAACGGATCTGATAATAGAGGGCGCAGTGTGTAAAGCACTTTAGTGTATGTACATGCCTTAGAACGCACTCAATCATGATATTTAGCAAATACTTAAGTAAAAAGATGACATATTAGATTAAAAATCACGATTGATTGCATGCTAAGGTATGTATATACAGTAAAGTGCTTTACATTCTGCGTCCTCTATTACCGAATCCGTTGGTCTGACAAAAAATGCTTAGAATCAAATTTGTAAAGAATTTTGTGTTCTACAACTTTTATAATAAATATAAATGCAATTAAAAGTAAAAAAAAACAGATACTGCACAAAACTTATTTTTTGACATTTGACCTGTCATATTTCGAGTTCCTTACACGATATCATAGGGGATTTTTAGGAGAGTATTTTTGTACCAAAATAAAGGTATGTGCAGACTAAGATGACTGGAGTATTAATCAGAGAGCAGTAACACAAACATGATGTTCAGACATTTTGGCCAATGCATTAAGTTATTTTCAACACTTGCTACACGGACCAGTGGCCAAGAACATTATTTGTATGTCTCAGGCAAATTGTTATTTTAGGCAAATGCCTTCCGCCTGGGCAAATGGTGTATTTTCTTTTTCAAATGCTATTTGCCTAGTCAAATAGCATTTAATTCTATTTGCCTAAGCAATGTTTAGGCAAATGGAAATAGAAATATTTGCATAACCAGACGGTCATGCAAAACTGTCACATTGGTGGGATCATGGTTAGTTCTGGTTAGTTTAATATATATATTTTTAATTTCCTAATAAAGCAAATTGAAAAACAAATATTTAACTAACCAAAACTAACCAATGTGACAGTGACAGTTTTGCATGACCGTCTACAGCGGGTCGAACCAAACAAATTACATGTATTTTTGGTTTTTACTGTAGTTTGCAAAACACACTGTACGTATGTTATCGTATGTATGTTATAAAATATATTTATTACAGTCATTTGCCTAACAAGGACCACGGCAAATGCATTTACCTAGGCAAATGGCTTTTAAATAAAAATTATTTTAATGTAGTCATTTGCCCAGGCAGAAGGCATTTGCCTAGGCAGCAGCCATTTTCCTAAAATAACCATTTGCCTGCGACATATTATACATCCTGCTTAATATTTTTTACGCGTTTTAGCAGGTGCAAAACCATCTGTTAAGATAAACTTTAAAACACGACATACATAATTGATATTACAGATAAATTATGGCAACTTTATATTATTTAAACAATGTGATTTATACATTAGTATTTTGATGATATATTATTTTATTAGACATTCAAATAGAATTACCATATTAGGGTACTTTAATTTGCAAATAAAATAACAACAAAATAATCTTTACACTCCATGATGATTACCAAGTGATGCAAGTAAATTTGACATTTACACATAATTATTTAAATAATAAATATATCTCACTCAATAATAAATAATATAAATTCTTTTGTAGCTTTAAATCTAAATATTGAAACAATGAAATTTTTGTATTGATTTGACATTGGCATATAAATACTATTTTTATTAGCGAATTAATAATCGATAAAAATAATGAAACAAAATCCCGCCTTATCCGATACCCGAAATATGTGTTTGAGGCTTATGGTTTCATGACTGTAACCCTTACCATATTTGGCACAATGTTTAAAAACTGTATATAAAACATTGTGGTAAACTGGCCTGACAAAAAAATTGACGTGTTCGTCAAGTTCGACACCCGAAACATTTGACATTGACAGGCTGGGTTAAAACGCCGCTTCCATATATGGCGGCGGTATCAATATTTGTTGTAGACTCGTTAAAAGAAACTGCCCTAAAAGGCTTCAAAAGTATTCTTATCATGAAGTCCATTTTATTACTAGCCCGGGAACTATTAGCTTGCTAGTAAAACATGATTTAATAGTGCTTTAACGAATTGAACTATTAACTAAGAGGTAGCATTGACTCCTTATACTTAGTGTTCCAACTCTATTTATACACGAAGACGACGGTAATTCCCATATCTCTACTATGAAAAAAGTTATGAGTTGCTTAAAATGACGTTATTGCAGTATTACTAGTTTTTACAATGAAGCCACAAAACATACAAGTAATATAAACTTTTAAATTTTATTTTCTAATTAGTGAGTTAGTTAGGTAGTTTAAGTATAAAAAACTTGTTTACCAACGTACAAAAACATATGTACAATAATTATATTTAATTTGCACACAAAGTCTGACTAGTAATAACTGCGTAATTTACCGGGTCAAAACTAAAAAAAACTTATGCATATACTTAGTATTGACTCTCTGATAAAGAATATCACGTAAGATACGTTTTCACAAGTATTCTGTTATTTATTTATATTATACTCTGGATATACCGGGTGGTGCGTTGCCGAGCAAAACGAAGGAAATCATATGTAAATTTTAAGAGGTTAATTATTGGCTCCCTGTACATTTTACAGCGAAAATGTAAGATAACTTTTGAAAAAATAAATATAACAAACCTTCATGGCAAGCTATAAAATTTTTTAATAAGCTTGTCTTGTATTATTTAATTAAATGTAATTGCAAAATTACCAACTTTTTTTTAATATGTTAACGTGTCTGAATGGAATTGTTGTAAGGTTGATAAAACAAAACATTCCTTGTATTTGGTGATACGTTAGATTTGACAAAGCCACATTTTGATTATTAATTTTACGAAAAACAAGTAGTTACTCTCTATAAAAAGTTTATTTACGATGTTTAACCATAGTTTAACCAATAATTAAATTTTTGTTCAAAAGTATGCTAGTATGCTAGAATTGTCCTATAAAATTAATAGTTTTTAGAGGTATTGCACCATTAGAAAAATTTAAATGTTTATCGTTATCCACAAAAAAACATAAAAAGTTTATTTTTAATTTATTTTATTTTTTTCATTTTTCAGTATTAGTAAAATACAGGTACCTACTTTACTCTTAAGAAAAAATTAAATTTTTGGTCAAACCTCGTACTTAACTGATAAAATTTGATATCTGGGGTTTTCAACTTAGGGACTAGAAATTTCTGATAGAAAAGGTGTTTTGCTTGCCTCTTTCTATTACAATCTTGAAGTAGGCAATTTGAAAATAGAGGGAAGAAACCTTTCCTTTAGAAATATCTACTTACGTAGACACGCTGTATGTCCTAAACATTTTGAAACTACAAGGTGTTAAAATTTTTAAGAACAATAATGTTAAGATCATTTTATATTTTTTTCGAATATCTGTTAAATTTGAGAGTGATTGAATATTATGGGTTTTTTATTCGACGAAGGGTTTTAGCGTAAATAAATAGAAATCATTTCTCCGCACGGCCATATCGCTAGATGATTCTACATCGGTTTTAAAGTAAAAGTTATTAAGTACATTTTGTTTTTTTAAAATTGTTTAAACATTGTCAAGATATTTATAGTAAAAGATTTTTTTTTATAAATAATATATTAGTTGCATTTATTACATCCATAAATCTTTATTAAAATATTATACATAAAAAAGATGGTCTATCTTTTCTCTTTTATCACATTTTTTTATAAAATCGTTGCTATTTCCTAAGCCATAAAGCTGGCGTCGCCACTGCTTAAAGCGGGTTTTACACCTGACAAGTAATTGATCAATTAATTAAACTTGTTCAAGTAACTTGACGTTTTAGGTAATTTTCTTAACTTATTTATCAAGTAGCTTGCTCAAGTACTAAAAAAATTAAAACTTGTCATCAATATTTTTAGGGGCCTTTTAGTAATTAGTTAATAGTTAACATAACCCTAGAAAACCAACCAACAAACCAAACTTGAAGAGAGTAGAAACATCCAACTTTTCAATTTCTTTATCAAATATTTGACAAAGTAATTGAACAAGTTTTTGATCAATAACTTGTCAAGGGTAAATCCCGCTTAACGGTCAAAAAGTTATAAGTGGGAACTGGGAACCTTAGGGAAATGCCCAGTAGACCACTTTGGGTATTAGCGGTTTAAATTAAGATCCATATTAATGGATTATCGCCTTAAAATAATTATTTTAGATTAAAGCTTACCCTCGGATAAATCTGCAAGACATCAATGGCATTCTTAAATACATAGGTTTTACCCTTCTCAAACTGACAGTTGTTTTTTGATGTTCCGTCTTCTTCGTAGATTTTATCACATGCAGTAGTTCCGTCGACACCGACGAAAGGAAATGGTATACCAAGAATATTGGCAGTTACGACTTGGGTTAAATTTTTGTAATTATATTCTAAAATTAAGAAACAAATAAATTAATTTAATAACAGTAAATTACTTAATTAAAGATTCGGCTCAAACAACGTTGTAACTTAAATTTTATTAACTATGCGGGAGGAGCAACAAATCTACATGTGTACATATGTCTTTATTGTGCCCGCCTAGCTCCCATAAAACTTTCTTTTATAAATGTGAGTGTTATGTGCCTAAGTTGTCTACATATGGAAAACTTTTTAGCATTAATTTTGCAAAAAAGTTGTTTTTTATAAAAAGTTTTGCATTGACTAAAACCTAATATGCAATCATCAAATAATATTAGTGGTATACCAGTACCGTTATTACTGACTATTGAAAATTATTACAAAGAAAAAATGTATGGAATAAAAAATTACTTTCCAATGTGCAAACTCGTTCATTTACAAGAAATCACTTTTTTCTTTAATTTTTTTATAGGATAACCAGCTTTTATGTGTCTTTTCGCTGTGCTGACAGTTCTTAAGCTTTCTTTAGATCTTACCTTTTAAAATAAGTGTTTAGTAGTGTAAACAATTTAAAAAAATATATTTAAAAGCTATTATAAGGACGAAACATTCTTTTTTTTATAATAATTTTAAATACTGTCAATAATAACGGTACGTTTCCTTTAACCAAAATATATATTTTTTAAGAAACCCGACAAAAATTAATGTCTGTTGATTGTATTTTCGGTGTTTCAAACCATGCAGAACTTTTACAAAGATAAAACTTTTTTTTGGATTGGAAAATTGGGATTTTATTTTATTTGGCGGTTATTTGCAAAGATGTTTTAAGGAGCTTTAACAAAATACCACATTTGATAAATTTAAAGGCTTTACCGATTGTTACCAAATGTTATATGCATATTCAGTAGGTCTAATAATCGGCTACTATCTATGTTTTATACCCCTAAGTGATCAGGGTTGTTCAGCCTTAACATTTTTTTAATTTTTGGTCAAAAAATTTTTTTTATTTTTCTATAATGTGGCATTAAAAATACATTCTCGCCCAAAGCAAGTTTTTTTTTAAATAAAAATAGATCAGAAAGAAGCAACGAATTTACTTATCTTTAGTGGATTTTTTTGTTCGATATCCAGTTATACTAATATAAATAAAGAGGTAAATTTTGTAACTTTTATTGTTACTTTGTAAGGGCTAATTTTCGGAAATACTGAACCGATTATGCAAATTCTTTCACAATCAGAAAGCTATAGGCTATATTTTATTATGATTGAACAAAAAGTTTAGAGAAAAATATAATTAAAGTCCAACGAAGTGGGCACGGGTCGGCCAGTATAACCATATAAATCTAAAATATAGGATGGATGGATATTCGCGCTAAGATTTAGAAGCTCATATTTTCGAAACTGTTAGAGAAAATTATTTTAAATGTCTTTAAAATGTATTTTTAATGGTCATAAATATATACAGGGTGTTTTATTTGAAAATTCTATTTTATTACCGAACTCCTGACGATGGCTAATTTTCGAAACTATGTGAAATTAACTATATCAAATGTGGTATTTTTGACGGCTTTTAAGAAAACGTTTCTATTGGTGATAAAATATACAGGGTGTTCTATTAAAAAACCCAACTTTGTGTTATAACGTTAACATAAAAGTCAATGGAGAAAATATAGGGTATAACTGAATTCTACGTAGGAATCCCTAAAACTTTTCAATTTATTCTTTTCCACTAATATCAAGCAAGTTACAAGTGTCTGGCCAAATTGACAAAATTTGAAGAACACTGTATCTTTAAAACGAATCAAGTTAGCCATGATTTATTTTCAATTTTCACCATTGAATTTGTTTCATAAATTGAAATCGAGGTTGCGCAATCAGATTTTTGCTATCTCTTTTAGTTTTCCCTATACCTAACTAGGTCAACTGTACAGTTGGCCCACAAATTCGACGCTTTCTATAGAAAACTCATGTTTCTGTATGTTTTACACAAAAACTGATCCCCATTTGCGAGGCTCAAATTTTAAGCCAAACTTACGGTAGAAAACCGCAATTCGCTATCTTGCGTCGTTTATTTGCTACAACGTATTTCTTCTTTTCAACATCTTATGCAGAGTGCAGATATGTTTTTTATTTTTTGTAAAGTTACGCATTTTTGATATATTTATTTATTTTTGGAAGTTTTAATTAAAACACCCTGTATATTTTTTAGCATTAAAATTACCTTCTTAAAAATGTATCACACTTTATATTTCTTTTAATCCTTTTTTGAGATATTGTATATTTTCCCATTTATTACTGATATTGGTTTAAAAGTAGGCCATGAAAAAAATAATCATGTGTTTTTTAACCATTTCAATATAACTTTTGTATTTTATTGACTGTTTTGGCGAAAACCCAATTATATTAATTATTAATTAACGTAAATAAGAGTAAACAATAATTTTATTTTAAGAATTTACATGATAGTATCACAAAACCAGAACGTCAAAATTAAAATGTAAATACAAAAATAAATTGCTAATAAAAAGTTCCTAAGACATATAAACTTGTATTTTTTGACATATTTTTCTGTCAAAATTTACTTGTGTAGGGCTCTTCCTCCCACCAACACAAACGTCAAAAATTTCAAAGGGAAAAGGGGGTCAAGTTATACCTTATCTTAAAGGGTTTTTTATTTCTTTAACAGTTTTTATTTTTTTTAAATTCGTTTAAGAAAATTTATACCAAATACTGGGTGTCTGTTTTATGCGACATATACATACCCAAATACCAAATTTTATGTTTATGTATAAAAAGATAAATTTTCTTGTAAACTACTGAACCGATTTTAAAAAACTACATTTTTTTAGTATCACTACAACAAAATATTATTTTGCTTTTTTCCAGAATAAAATAAAGAAGTTTATTAAACTTTTTATTTTATTTCTTTTAAAGTAATCATACCTTTTATTATATTGTGCAAGAACATAATAGTTTTTCATAGTATATGAAAGTTTTAATATTTCTTAAAATGTTTAATAAACTTTTTAATTTTATTCTGAAGAAAAGCCAAATAATATTTTGTTTAAACGTAATCTCCCAGAAAACAAATAAATCATAGTAGAAACATCTGTTATATTTAAACAAGGAGATATACATACATAAAACAACAGACTCAGCTTAACAAAAATGCTTTTTATATTTTTGAGAGCATGAAAAGTGCTTTTAAATTTTTTTCGAATTAATCTGCCCCACTTACCTCTATTAAGGTCGGGCCTCACATAACCACAACGAGCCCGTGGCCGTTCGTTTCCCTGTTAAAAATATAGGGAAATGCGATTAAAAAAATTGTATTTAATCAGACAGTAGTAATATTACCACGCTTTAAAATATACCTTATTATAAAATAAACCTTTAAAAATAAAGTAACACAGTTTTAAGATTTGGCCACATATAACCACACCGAGTCGTGCACCTTAGTACGGCCGTGTCCCACTTTTAAAATGTATCGTTGTTATCAAATGTCGTAGGCTTAAAGCTCGGGCCACACATAACAGCACCGAGCCCGATTTCACGGTGATAAAGAAAAGTGAGGCAATTCGGAAAAATTCAAAAGCACTTTTCTTGCCCTCCAAAATATACAAAGCATTTTTGTCAAGCTAAGTATATTGTTTAATGCTTTTTGGCATTGGCATTAGCTGCTATCAGTCTGATAAGGTTAGTGAGAGCTTGGTGAATACGACCGTAAGTGTAGTATAGGTAAAAGTCTGGCCACACATAACCGCAACGATGTTCTACAAGACCCGCATCGTAGCACAACCGTGTCTCGTACGGTCTGAAACATGCCCAGGAAATTAAATCATACGAGGATCGGAGAGCGCCGATATTCCCCGAAGCAAGCTTGGAGTTTACGGGCGCCAGCCTTTATATCTGTTCAGAACTAACCAGAACTAACTCTTTCTGTTTTGTGATCTGGTCATTATACGTATAAAATTAAAAATTAGTTGTTAAAGGTTATACGTTATACAAGAAAAAGTAATTTATTAAGTTTTAAAAGTGTAAAACTAATTTTATTGTTTGAATAATATGTGCGTACGACTTACGAATATATTGTAATTTTTTGTTTTATAAGTTTTTTTTAATATTAATATTTCGAGAAATCAAATAAACTAATGTTTATTTACTTGTTAAAATGCGGTGAGGGGTATGTGGTTGGGCCCAAAGCGGTGATATTAAGCCTACGGCATTTGATTACAACGGTACATTTTAAAACCGAGTCACGGCCGTGCTACCCGGTGCAGGACTTGGTGTGGTTGGTGTTCAACCCTTAAAGCTGTATTACCTTATTTGAAAAGATTTAATTTATAATCAGGTATTGAACTCGTGGTATAATTGGCTCATATTACTGCAGTTTGAATAAATTTAAAATTTTTGTACAGCATCTCCCTATATTTCACCGGTGAAGCGCACGGCCAAGGGCTCGTTGCGGTTATGTGAGGCCCGACCTAATATTACCGCTCCGTGCCCCACTACATACCCCGCACCGCATTTGAACTAGTAAACAAACATAGTTTATTTGATTTCTCGAAATATTAATTTAAAAAACCTATTAAAACAGAAAATTACAATATATTCGTATACTTTACTCACATATAATTTACAAGATGTAACAATAAAATTAATTTTACACTTTTTAATACTTAATAAATCACTTTTGCTTGTATTGTTTGTTTACAACAACTAACCACTAACTTTTAATTTTTATACGTAATGAACTGAAATAAAAGATGACGCGCGTAAATTTAAAGCTTAGTTCGGGGAACATCGGCGCTATCCGATTCACATATGATTTCATTTGCTGGGCTTGTTTCAAACCATGCCATACTAAACTTTATGATACAACTAATTATGGGAAGCCATTCTTTTGTTATTTAAAGACGGTACATAATAAGAAAGTAGGTCTATTGAATCATTTTGCTTTAATACTTAAACCTACTTAATTCTCTACAACATTTTTTTTATATACAATTTTGCTCTAATTTTTAGAATAGAGAGACTCTACTCTTGATCATTTTTTATATCACCGTTTAGAATAAAATTATGTTTTCATTAGTTTTCAACAATGTGACGAGTTTTCCCATTTTAAAATTCATAAATCTTTGGTCCAATTGTCCTCACTATCCCGGGATACACTGTATAGTGGCAATTCAAAATCAGTATAATTTTTCGTAGTTACTTTTAGACAATATTAACTATTTTATATTTACATACTGACCTGGCTGAAACTGTAAAGTTAGTGGAATTTTGGTATTTTTTCTTAATCTGCAAGGTGGTTTGTTGCAATTGCCTATTTTTACTTTTTCTTCAAGATTTTCGATGTTACCTAGAAAAGAAAATAAAACTATTTACAATTTTATACATAACTCGATAATAACATATTATGCTGGTTTCGTTAAAAATATACCAAATAAAAAAATGTGAAGTGTTACTTCAAATTAATATTAAGCTACAACCAGGGCCCTCGAGGACCATATCGAGCCCCGGTACAGAGGAAAAACTACAGGTGTCCGCAATGGTAAAACTAAAAAAACGATGTGTCGGAAAAAAATAGGGTTTAAGATCAAACCATTTAAAATATTAAATTTAAGTAAATATTTTAAGTGTATAATAAGGAATGAGAGTATCAACTGCGTGTGTTGGTGTAGACTAATATTATAAAGAGGTAAAGTTTGTAACTTTGTTTGTTTGTTTATAGCCGCTAATCTTCGGAAATACTAAACCAATCATAAAAATTATTTCACAATTAAAAACCTATACTATGCAGGAGTGCTATAGGCTATATTTACAAAAAGTTTAGATATTAACGCACAACGAAGTGGGCACGGGTCGGCTATCTAGGATAAACTATAACTTTGTAAGGGCTAGTCTTCGGAAATACTAAACCTATTTTAAAAACTTTTTCACAACTAGAAAGCTATACTATTCTGGAGTACTATAGGCTATATTTTATAATGATTGGACAACAACTTCAGAGAAAATAATGACATACGTATATCAATGTATACTAATATTATAAAGAGGTTAGGTTTTTAGCTACGTGTATAGGCTCCGGTGGTCCAGTGGTAGAATGCTCGAATGTCGCGCAGGCGACCCGGGTTCGATTCTCTGCGGAAGCAGATTTCTTTTTTTTCTTATAAATAGGTAAAAATAAAAAAGTAACGAATTTACTTATTTTAAGTGGTTTTATTTCTTTGATATTAATTTGTACTTATATAATAATAATATTAAATGCTATAGACTATATTTTATTATGATTGAGCAAAAAGTCCATAAAAAATATAATCAACGCCCAACGAAGTAGGCTCGGGTCGGCTAGTGACAAATAAAAAAAACCAGGAATTGATCATGTCAGTTTAAAGAAAGCTAAGTTAATATAGTCATATTATTTGATCAATCAAATTTTAATCAACCCCTTACCCCACTGTACACTGCACGATTTTAAGATTGCGTGCAGCGGTGTTAAATTTTAAATTTGGCAAATCAACTCAAGGAGATACGCAAATACCTTATCATGGTCTTTTTAAATTGTGCATATGCAAAAAAATTATGAGTTTTCAGGCCCACAAGGGGGTCTTGTGCCCAAACCTCGGTAGTTTGTAGCTCTTTCAACTCCCTCTAGTCGTTTAACCCAGCGTTGAATTCGCAGGGGGTGGCTCGGGGGACATCTCCCGGAGCAAACAAAATCCCCCGGAGAAATTTGGTGTCAAACCATAAGTATGAATGTATTCTGAAAGTATACAACTCGTTATACAGGTTGTCTCTAATAAGTAATTTTTAAATAATATTTTAATATTAGAAATTTCTTCACAAAATTCGTTATTAGGGGTACTTAAGCTGGGAAATCAAAATCTGTTCAAGTTTTTTTGTTGTAAAATGTAGAGGAAGCCAACTGCAATGCTTCATTTATGTTCAAAATACCATAACTTTTTTATACCCCTACGTATAGGTATATTATTATAGATCCAGTGAAGAAGTTCTATTCCCCCATATATACTTACAACACCACCAGTAACCGTTTTTAAGATATCCCATATTGAAGGTTTTATTATTTACACAAAAAAATATTTGTTCAACCTTTATTTAGGCCATCGATAGATCTGTACAAAGTGCTCCCATAAATTCCCTGCGCCAAAATGCAACAAACTAACGTAATTTACCTTAGTTAAAAAGTTGATCATTTGCGATATACCCGGTGTCAAAATAAATAAATATAAATGGAAAGTTTAAAACCCTGTATTTAGCAAACGACCAGTTTTTCGACTAAGCTAAATTTTATTACATTGTTGTATTTTGCCCTAAAGAATGAGATAAAGGATAAAAGAATGCAATGGGATTTTTTTGTATAAAATGAAACTTTTTTTATCTTGTATGACATCTCACGGAGGCTTATGCCTAAATACCAGTGTATCGTGAGGGCCGAGTTACTGGATGCTTAACCCATTTGTTTGCGCTGTTCCGTCTACGTTATCCAAGCACTGAAACATGCATTTTTTGCATTTCACAGCCTCTTTCAGACAACGCGGTAGTGCCACCACGGACGTTATTTTTAAATAACTGCTACCCAGGAATGGCAGAATACTACACAGTGGTTTGCCGTTACCAACTGTGAGGTGACGATCAGATTCAAACCCGGATCGCTGCGGTGAGAGGCTGGCACGTTAGTCTTTGCACCACGCTCGCCACAAAACCCTAAAATACCCCAAAAACGGTTGATCGTAGCGATATTAACTAGATGTACCTTTTTGCAAAAATTATGAAAGGATATAATTTTTTTACTGCAGCCATAAAATAGCGAGGCAAAAAAAAGTTATGACAATGTAAACATAAGCAAAGGAATGTACATTTTACAACAAGAACGTACGCAAGTATTTATTTTGGTTTTTACATCTCAAGGCCTTTTTTTGCTCTTGTACTTTTTGGCGGTAATAACTTTAGGATCTCCCCGAGAATAAGAAATTCCCCAACCCCCTGATTCAGTTGATCTTAACTAGTATTTGAACCTGACCTTTAAAGTAAGTTAGTAAATGCCAAAAATCACAGCAACAGATTAAAAATGGACAACTATAGGCATTTTGTAATATTATTGAAATATTTACTTTGTTCTTGGGCGTGCATCAGTTATTTTTAAAGATTTTAACAATATTTAAGCTTTAAATAATCAATAAAGAATAAATTATTGTTATTTGCACTTTATTCTCTTGTAATAAACACGAAATAAATTAATAAAACTTAAAAAACAGAAACAGCTGATTTTGACACATCTGTTTAACCCGAGAAATTGGCAGATCCTTTATTTTTTTTTATCTTTGGACAAACCGCAAAGGCTAGAAGCCTAAATACTAACGTACCGTGGATGTCTTAAGCGAGGTAAGAGGGAGTTTGTTGACACGGGACTTAAATACTTGAAGATTTGGGGGAAGGAAAGACTCCGCGGGCAGCAGGTTCCACAATCTAGAAACTCTAGGGATATTTATTGAATGGGTTTTTTGAATCGGTTTAACCCAAGATCAATATTTCAAAATGCCTTATGTACGAGTAGAGTTTAACTAAACCATAACTTAACTTGCAATTAAATAGGCAAAGCATATGGTGGAGGCCGCCTGGAATATTTTCATGTACAATCTGAACAGATCCCAAAACATTTTGAAGACCAAAAAAACAAAAAAGGCCCTCACTTCGATTTTACGAGGAACTTTTTCACATTTTCCCCTATTTCCCTATGCTGCCTATGCTTAAATCCGGCCCTGAATTAATTATAACAAGAGTAACCCACAAAAATTTTACCACTTGTTTTAAATTCTTGTTTACCTCGTATGCAAGCAATTAAATTTCTATAACTCCATATGTTTGACCTTTTCACCTTGCTCTAATAAAAGTTACGTAAACACTATAAAAAATGACTTCATTTTTACATCACAATTAAAATTTAATGAATCTAGTTTAACTTTCCACTACTGCTAAAATAAATTTAAATACTGTCAAATTTTACAAAAAAAAGTTATTCTAAAATGTTTCTAAAAAGTTTAATGAGCTTTTTTTAAATAAATTGTTTATGGGTATTTATTATCCAAAGTCATATTAAAAAACAAAAATTAACAACCTTAAAAAAATAGGCAGAATAAGGTGATGTAATAGTAGGGGAAAGTCTGAGTAAATTGTACAAGGTCCCAAATTATACCTTTCAAATATCTACTATGTTACTTTATTGTGGAGCCAACTAGTCTCTGCATATAAATGTTCCATTAGGCCTCTGACACGATACATAAGCGTAAGCGGCCACCGTAGAGCTGAGAATGTGAGAGCGCTCTCTTTGATCTTTATGCGATCATAAAAGATTTTTTTAAATCAGCCGGCTGCAATATTCCTAAGCGAAAAAGCCCTGTCGCTGGCTGCTCGAAACGAGCAAATATCCGCGGAGCGTTTTAAGGTATATAAACTGGTTTAAAGACGCTTTTACCACAAAATATTGTAGGCATTACCGGCAACATAAAGAGATTTGAAACTTTCCGCTCGACGCTTACGCTCTGTTATCGTGACCAAGACCTTAGTCGCTATTCGGTACGCAAATTATCAGATGTCTGATAGGGTCGAGGGCAGTAAAAACACGATTTCTAGATTTTATATAACCCAGATGTAAGTTTTGCTTGCCTTTTTTAGCTTTAATTACAAATCCAAGCTCTTTGCCACAATGACCAATATTTTGGCCAATTGCCACAAATTTTGTAAATATTTTCTCATATTTATATTTTGGTTAACTTTACTTTAAGAGAGTATTTTACAAATAATATTAAAACATTATTCTTGTTTTCTAATTTGTACCACCATTTGGTTGCTTAATTAAACCGGTTTAATTAGAGAAACATTATTTATTTTGATTGCAAAATAAACCGAAAAGGCGGTAAGTATAGCAAATCTCAGAAAAAGAGTAGGTACAAAAATATAAAACTGGAGGAGACGACATTTAACATCATCGAATAAAAAAGCAGGCAGTACCGGATTAGGCTTAAATCCGTGGGGCGTAAAAAGCGCATATTAACATAAAAAGGAGGTGTAAAAATTTAAAATACTTAAAAAAGGGCGCCTTTTTGAAGGTGCGCACCTTTTTGTCAAGAGGGTGTAAAAAGTAAAGGCCGGTGTACCGTGTTTAATCTTTAAATTGAGCAGTAGCTTGAAGATCAAATTATCAAGATATATGAAGGGGCGCCGTTGATTTTAGCCTAAGCCTAAGTTAATTTCTTAGATCGTAAAAAAAAACTATACCAACAAGGCGTTTGTTACTAAACAATACGTGTGTGACATTTGTTTATCCTAAAAATATTTGAATGATTTGGTTTTATTAATGATTAGCATTTTTGATAGGCTTACATAAATATATTATTTGGTTTCCTACATTTGAATTGTGTTTTTAATTTTATTTTGGCCTATTATAAACTTAATTTGCAATAACAAATTAGGAAATCATGTGGTACAACTTAAAAACCCGTTGCTTAGATTTTACCATTTGCAATGATATAAAAAAAATATGTTTTTTTTTTTGTTTATTGCTAAGATGCTATACTTTGGTAAAAATTAACTTTTGAAAAAAAACATATTTTTGAGTAAATGTAAAAAATTTGGTTTTATTTTTAGAAGTGCTCTTTTGCAAGGTGGTTCAATATTGGCAACCTTACCCTATATTTAGTGTTTTTTTTGGCACGTGACCGAGTTGAGACGCTTAGCGGAGTTCGGTCAAGCAGTCAAGTGCGGAAAAGGCACTTTCAGCACGTGTTAGGAAAACTATTTTGCTACGGGCGTAAGGATAACGTAAAAACATTTTTTCTTATTTTAACACAATGGTACCTAATACCCTACTTCTTGTACTTATTATTATTGTTGGTAAATGTACACTTTGTGGCATTTTGCAAGTAAATAGCGCATTGAAGGAGTTTTTTTGTTGTGGGAATGCGGAATGTGTTTCTTAAACCTCTTGAGTTGGTTTAGCCAAAGCAAAATTTTCTTTTAAACATGAAAATTCTTTATTGCGATATAATAACTTTTTTTGGAAAATTATTATTACGAATTGTTTTCATATGTAGACAACCTAGGCGAAAAAATGTATAAAAAATGTTTGCTATAATTATCACAATTATGCTTACAGCTCAGACTTGTAGATACAATGTTCTGCTATTCTTTAGATTTAAATAGCTTTATTTTCGAACTATTAAAGATAAATATATCAAGTGTCGTATTTTTGAAAGCTCTAATAAAGACCTCTTTAATGGTGACATAATAAACAAGGTGTTTTTTTTTAAATCTGTAATGTTTATTTGTTTCTTTTGTTATGGTCAAAGGATAGTAGATCAAAAACCATGTAACTTTTATAAAAGTTTATTTTTTGGTTATCGTTGTAAGTGGGTGACAAAATATAAATAAACACCCTGTGAATTATTCTGTTAGTAGTCACCAAACTAACCAAAGAGAAAATAAGAAATACCTAAACTAATAAAAATTTTTGAATGTAAATTATAGTTAGTTTTTCTCATTGCCTAATAAAAATTTTAAAAATATGTTTTTTTACCTTAGACTTTACCTTTAGCTAGATTTGTAATTATACAATATTATAAAACATAAAATTATTTTTCAAATGATTACAAATTATATTATATTATTGTTATAATATGACACTAATGACATACATTAAAAGACACTTAATACTTCATCATTTTTTGCTTTCGGGGTCTAAAACGACACACACACAGGGTGGCCCAATTGTCCGAGCAAGTGCAATCACAATATTTCTGTTGTTTAAAGAGATGTGATACAAAGTATTTATAAAAAATTGTAGGGTTTTTAACCTGCATATCCCGAAAATATTTTGATGTACACAGAGTGCCCCAAAAAAGTTATGGCTAAAAAGCTAGTTTTTTTATTGTAACCACTATTTGTGTTTACAGAATCGGATTCAGCATAAAATTTTGCATATAGTACGCTCTTTTATTTTGGCACTGGTGGCGATGTGGCCACCTTATTTATAATTTATGGAAACTTAACTAAACGCGTAAGAAACAGAATACCTAAAAATTAGGTAAAAACGGAAACAAATTAGTTATTGTTAATTTTTGGCTAGATGTTTTAAAACACTAAGAACACCAAATAAAATCTTGAAAGGAAATATACTAGATTTTATACAGGGTATTTCTTATAGCGTGGCTAGGATCTCAAATTTTGTTTTATTGGAACACCCTGTATGTTGATTCATTTTTAAATTTTAGGAGTAAAAGTAAGGTAAGTTTATTTAGAAATTGGTATACTAAAAATGAAAGGTTTTTAAGATATGTAAGACTTTTGAATAATTAATTACAAAAAGGTAGTTTTTTGATAAAAGAAAACTTTGTTATTTTTAATAAAACACCCAGTATATTGGACAATATTTCTTAAATTTAATCCTTCCCCTTATAAAAAGAAGTAACATAAGCTATGGTTATTTCTAAAAAGAACGCGTTTATTAACCTGCAACACATTGTTGCTGCATTTTTGTAAAGTTAGATGTAGTAAATTTTTATTGTTAAATATTACTTTTAATTTCCATGCAGTAATTTTTAAGGCTAATAAATGATTTATTTCTGAAAATAACGATAGCTTCTATTACATTTTTAAAGGAAAAAGATGAATTTTAAGAATGTTCACAAATATATTGGGTGATTTAATGTTCCTTTTTATAAAAAAATACTTGAATATTTCATAAACCTTAAATATTTAAAAAATTATTGGTAAAGAAATCGATTAACAAACTTACTTTCTTTTAATTTTTAAAATCCAAAATGGGTCTAATATACAAAGTGTTACATTTAAAGAAAATAAGATTTATCATTTTAAATATATATCTGCCATGCTATTAGAAAACTTTTATATAACATCTAGTTAATTATATTATTTATTTTGTGGTTCTTAGTGTGTTTAAACACCTAGCTAAATATTTTTAGGTTAAGTAATTTGTTTCCGTTTTTACCTAATTTTCGGTTACCTGTTTCTTATAAAAGTTTCAGTAAATTATAAATAACGTGGCAACATCGTCACAAGTGCCAAAATAAAAACGTACCATTTGCAAAAATTTATGCTGAATCCGATCAGTAAACAAAAGTACGGGTTACAATTTAAAAAACTAACTTTTTAGCCATAACTTTTTTGGACACTCGGTATACATAAAAATATTTTTAAGACATGCACGTTTGAAAACCCTACAATAAAAAAACATTTTGTCATATATCGTTAAACAACAGAAATATTGGACCACCGTGTATGAATAATATTAAAGACCACGGAAAGAGTAGAGATGTGTTTACAGACGTGTTTTGGGTTACGTAAAGCTATTAAGAAATTATTATTTTCAATCAGCGCTTATTAGTAACACCACATCGCGGATATGAGGACCTCGCAAAATGTTTCTTGCCCACATAAAATTTATGTCTTGCTGCTAAACCTTAATATTTATTGATTATTTAAAAAGCAACATTTAAAATAGATGAAAATTTAAAACTATTTTTTTCTTTTTTTGGCTTACATAATATGTCACGTACCTATTACAAAAATTTTCCCATTTTATTTAATTTATTACACTTTCCTTTTTCCTTATTGGTGATCTTAATTACTTTTAACCATAAATGAATCAAGTTCGTCAAACGGTCATCGGCACCAATCAAGGTTAGTTTATAGTTATAAGGTTGCGACATATCCTCAACTTTTAGGCGGTTAGAGGTCGGGGACGCAAGGAAGGGCACTCCATGGAGGAAAGTTGGCAAGACTGGGTAAAATCAAAGCTGATGATCAATCCAGTGGCGTCTAGAATTTGCGCATATTATTTTGCATTGTTTTGGTAGTGATATTTGTTGAAATATGTAATTCCAAATGTTTTGGAGTTGGGAGTTGCAAGTGCCCGACTATACTGGATAATTCGTCGGAGCAGAAGCCAAAAAGTATCTATAAAAGAGCGACGATGGGCAAGTGAAGGAGGTCTTTCAGTTAGTAGAGGATTATTATTGAGACGAACAGCTCTTCTTTGAATGGCATCAAGAATACTAAGGGGTTGTGGTGGATACCATTCCTCATGATATGGTATTCTAAAAATTGTGGTTTATCAAAAACTGCGTTTTGATTTGGAGCTCCTCATGTACACATTAAAGTGGCTTTTCGTTAGTCCATAATAACCCTATCAAGTTTTGTCAGTAGAGATAAAGATATAAATAAATGACGCCCGGAAAGTAATCTTGTGGCCACCCGGTATATTGTTTTAATATTATAAATACATTATATGATTGTTTGCGATTCGGTGGATCTTCTCCAAAGTTCGTCAAATGTTTACGTAGGTGGTATGTGGTTTACTGGTGTAATGTATAGACATTTCTTACGCAGATTTCGCTTCCATTGCCCATCGAATTTGCGCATATTATTTTGCATTGTTTTGGTAGTGATTATTTGTTGAAATATGTAATTCCAAATGTTTTTTATTTAAAGTAAAAGAATTTACAACTTAATAATAATTAAAAGACTGTTGTAGAAACGGTTGTTCTACTAATACAATAAACTATATATCTCCGGCACTGAACAACATGGCCGAAAAATGGGAGATGTGACGTCATAACACGTCAAAGCAATATGGCCGAATGGCTTGACCTTATATAGACTGACTTTGGGCACCAATAAGTAAAGATTTATTTTTACCTTCGTTACTAATAGTTTTAAGGTTAAATATACAATGCATTCCAATTATTATTAAAATACGCCATTGTATTATTCCGTTATTTTGTACACTTGTTTACCAAACTTTAAACACATCAATTTAGTCTGCCTTAGGCAGAGCGCACACCAAAGTGGTATGGCAAGTAACAAGTAGCAAGTAACACACATCTAGCACGTTACCTTAAATTGAAAGGCAAGGAATTGAAGCACACCAAAAGTAATGCAGCATGCAGCGTGTCACGCCACTTAGATGCTCGGATTCTTTTGTTTGTATTGGTTCTGAGTTGACGTTACATGTTAGTGGTTCGTGGCAAGTAGGACGCATCTGGCATGTTACTTTAAATAGAATCAGTGCAAAGAAATGCTGCAGCGCACACCAAAGTAATGCCGCATGCAGTGCCACGGCACTTAGTCGTGCGCTGAATTCATTTGTTTCCGTGCTAGATGCGTGCTACTTGCCACGCCACTTTGGTATGCGCTCTCCCTTAGGAAAATACGAAATCGATTATACTTTCAATATAGGGCTCTAAACTTCATTTTTTCCCTAGCTCAAAAATTAAAATAGTAGTATATGACTTTCATAATATTTATAAATGCAGTATTCTAGAAGCGAATCCAACGATGTAAAACACTTCGATACTTTTCTTAATTTTTAGAGTAATTTTAGAATGATCATTGCACTATAGATAAAAAAAATTAATTTAAAAATAAAATTTCACATTTTTTTTTGTATTTCGACGTAAAATGGTCTCTGGCGCCTAAAAAACAAAAAAATTTACAGGGTGTCCCATTTAATATTTAAAATTCCCAATTATTTCCGGTAAAACCGGAAGTCGTAAAAGCTTCTCTTGTGATGAGCTCCAAATAAAAACGCAATTGGTGATAAAGCACAAATTTTAAAAGTACCTCACAATTTTTACTCCGTGTTTTATTATTGCTGGTTAAAAGGTTTTTTATTTGAAAATATAATAAAAATTATAAATGTACAAATATATGACATATATTTATGTCGATTAAAAAACTATTTAATATTCATTATTAAAAAATGCGCAGTAAAAATAGTGAGGTATTCTTTTTTATCTTTGGACAATCCACAAAAGCTAAAAGCCCAAATACTAACGAACCGTGGGTTTCTTAAGAAGTGTAAGAGAAAGTTTGTTAACACGGGACTTAAAAACCTGAGGATTTGGAGGAGAAGAAAAGACCTCCGCTGGCAGCAGGTTCCACATTCTAGAAAATCGGAGGGATAAAAGAACAAAGTGGGAAGTTCGGGGTCTATCCAGTTGGACTGTATAGGGATACATACGTGCGGTACCACGAGTTTCCCCGTTGGGAGTTGCAAGTGCCCGACTATACTGGATAATTCGTCGGAGCAGAAGCCAAAAAGTATCTATAAAAGAGCGACGATGGGCAAGTGAAGGAGGTCTTTCAGTTAGTAGAGGATTATTATTGAGACGAACAGCTCTTCTTTGAATGGCATCAAGAATACTAAGGGGTTGTGGTGGATACCATTCCTCATGATATGGTATTCTAAAAATTGTGGTTTATCAAAAACTGCGTTTTGATTTGGAGCTCCTCATGTACACATTAAAGTGGCTTTTCGTTAGTCTAATAACCCTATCAAGTTTTGTCAGTAGAGATAAAGATATAAATAAATGACGCCCGGAAAGTAATCTTGTGGCCACCCGGTATATTGTTTTAATATTATAAATACATTATATGATTGTTTGCGATTCGGTGGATCTTCTCCAAAGTTCGTCAAATGTTTACGTAGGTGGTATGTGGTTTACTGGTGTAATGTATAGACATTTCTTACGCAGATTTCGCTTCCATTGCCCATCGAACGCCGCGAATAACTCGCGTAAGCGCCTTTACACACTAAGCCGGTTTTGACGGACAGAGAGATAAAAAGTTATACGAAGCCTTTGAGTTTGCCGACTTTCACCGTTCTCTGCGTATGAAAGGTTTCATTTGACTCTATACACTTTGATAGCGTTGGTCCGTCGCCTGTAGTTCCGTCTTTCGCTAATATGAAAAGGCAGTAAAGCTTAGTTTATATACCGATTTGCGAATTGTCGAACGAATTCTAATTGGTCAACTACGAATTCCTCGTTTAAAATTGACCAATATACCATCTTTCGCAAATAACATTTTGTAAGTATATAAACTACGCATTACGCGAGCCAGCTGGCGTTCAATAAGTCAAATTTGTACGCGATCATTTAAAGATTTAAATTCAAGAATGACAGTTCCTTTCCGCTTTTACGCTCATGGGACGCTGCGCCGGTTTCATGATATTAATGCGCCAACTTTAATTAATATTCTTGGAAGTAATGATAAAATCAACCAAACCGTAACCAATATTTTTTTTTTTAAAGAATTGTTAACCGAAGAATCTCAATAATTGTCATTTTAAATAAAGCATAAATACATCCTCTTCGTAGTACAAGGTCATCATAAACCCAGAATTTTAGCATTTTACAATTATTGTTTTAGAAATAATTACAAATTAAATGCTTCATTACAAAATTAACTTTCTAATTGTTAATTTTTTTTTAATTTTCGACAAAAAAATTAATCTAACATAAATCAAAACAAATCTGCATATGACGACTTGTAAGACGTATGTAACATAAGACACAAAGTTCATATAAACGTAGGTCCACAAATGTATCGTTCTTAGGATACAGGGTGTTAATTTTGTATTTTGGAAAATACCTTAAATATCATTAACCCAATATTGTTGTAATTTAGAGGTGTTAGTCATAAAATTAAGGGGCTAGGGCTAATTTAGTAATAGCCTTATTAAATTTATCCACTCGCGTCAAGAGTGGCACCCAAGCAAGTATTTGTGCAATTTTTATTTTTTAAATCTTGCAGCTTTTTTGTTTTTTTTTGATTAGTTTTTAAGAAAAAAAATCCCTCTTATTACATATCTCTAAACCTGAACCAGGCCAAAAGCATAAATAGTTTTTCTTTTACAAAGCTTTATAAATCGTATATAAGACCAAAATTGGAGTATGCTCAGTGTATATGGAGTCCATATTACATAAAAGATATAGAGCTTGTAGAAAGGATACAGAGACGGGTTACAAAAATACCCCCCGAATTGAAGAACTTGGATTATATCACCCGACTTAGTAGAATGAGGCTAACAAACTTGAGAGAGAGAAGACTGAGAGGTGATCTGATTGAAATTTTTAAGATCACAGGCGGCTATTACACCTGTGATTTGGACTTGTTTCATCTGAGTATTACCAGGGATTTGAGAGGTCACTCCAAAAGCTAGAAAAGAGAGATGCAACAAATTACAAAGACGTAATTTCATCACGAATTGGGTGGTGTATGTATGGAATGGCTTACAGCAAGATACTGTTGCATCTCTGAACATCAATGAATTTAAAAATAGAGTGGATCGTGATTTGAAAGCAATGGGATCGGTAATGGTGCATTATTCAATGTGATCAAGGTTAAATAATGAATATCTGTGATAGACCTGTGATGAAAGAATAATTAAGTATTAATCAATAAATAATAAACTGTGATATAATTTTTAAAATTAAAAACGACCTGTGATATTAAAATCTGTTTTAAAATTAAGAACTACCTGTGATATTAAAGTCTGTTAAACAAAACCAAAGACCTAAAAGGAAAATCTGAGCAGTCCCATCGGCAGTGCCGCTTATATGTTCTTTAATAATATTAATAAAAAATAATAAAAAAATGTTGTATAATTTTTTATTACCAGTTTGGTACTAACCACAACAAATACCAATTTAAATACCGTTTATGTTTATTTACAAATTTAACTAAAAACAAGGTTATTTTAATTTTGGCACTCTCTATTTGAAAAACGAAGAATTTTCTGACCCATATTATGTATAAAAAATTTTTGTACTAGTAATATCCAAATAATCGTATAGTATATTTAGTGCACACACTTAATTACCACCTGTGTATTTTCTTATACCTAAATCGACAAGGATTGTTTGTAATTTAATTGTATTTTATTAGATTTCTTGGCTAAAAAACCTATAATATCCTCTCGGCTCCAACATAAACACACCCTAAGAGTAAGTTTATGTTGGAGCAGAGAAGATTGAGGTTAGCAGCGCGACTCGACAAAAATCAACTTTACGCTATAGTAATATAACGCTGCTTCGGTCAAGCGGCGCTGCTAACACATAGATAACCTACATTTAGAATCCGCAGTGGCAAGAAGCATTTTTCGGATTTTTACGACCTCGCGCAGTAAACGAATGGACGAGTGGACGAACATGCGCACTTAAAAGCAGTGGCAAAATCAAACACCGGCACCCCGTACCCCCGTCCGCGGTCTGACCGTACGCTCATTAACTACCATACTCCGAAAAGAAAACCAGGACGTCGCGTCGCCGACAAATTCTTTCCGATAATGCGGATACCCTCGATTTGCTTGCGTACAAACCCGTTTTTCGCCAATGAAATGTAACTTTTGTTTTGCGCAGGTAATAACATTGGCAATCCATCGAGATCAGTGTGCTAACATCGTTCAAAACCGCTCCAATATAAACACAGCCTAAGGTAATATGCCCGTGTTATACAGAATAGGTAAATGGTTTTTGTATTACCAAAATTATTTTTCTGTCACGACTTTATGTCTGTTTTAATTGGTTTTTGACAAAATTATGGCATTAAACATTGAGAAACCATATGCATTTAATGCGTAAATAAGTGTATGTTTTTAAAGACATTAATAATATTTAAAAAATTTCGACAGCACGGCACTGCAATGTATAATAAATTAATTGTTGCCAAGAAACAGTGAGACCGACAATTAATTTGCGCGAAAACCTTTAAAAACCAGTCTACAGGTCGAGGTAATGGAATTGTGTTGACCACTTAATGAATAAATGTTCTTGTCATGTCATCTCTTAAAAACGTATAGATTTACATAAACATAATATATATATAATATATATATATATATATATATATATATATATATATATATATATATATATATATATATATAATATTATAAATATCTGGTGGATTTTTTTACAAAAACACAATCAATTTTAGTTTTGGATCCTTTAAGGGTATTTTAATTTTTTTACTAAAAACCAACTAAAAACTAAGTAATTCTTGAAACACCTGCTGCCAAATATTATTAGTATACAGGGTGTTTCCTAACTACGGTACAAAACTTCAAGGGGTAGTTTCCTATAAAGTTTTATAAAAAAATTCTTATAAACTTCTATGTGCGGAGTTGCTTGTTTTCTGAAATATTATTGGTATACTGGTTAAGCAAATGGATATTGGGATATTGACCAGTAAAGCAACAAAAAAGGATGTATGTGACTAATCCAATTAGTAATGTTTACAAACCGGTATTTACGTTAGACTGTTTCTCTTCCTTACTTTGCCTATGTGTTAAGATATTTAGCTGAACCGGTATAAATTTCAGATCAGAATCAGATGGGAGAAATAATTATTTGTATTTAGATAACCAAAAACTCTTCCAAACTTCTAAGGGGTAATTCTTCATCCAAGAATTAGAAGATTTTTTATAAACATTTGTCCTGAACGTCCTACTTTTAGAACTACATGGTGTTAAAATTTAAGAAAAATAATTGTTGTTTTTTATCGTTACTTTTAAACCAGTTTTGATATTTTTAAGAAATTTAAGAAAGGTCTCCTAAGCCTCAAAATAATGTTTTAACCTATAGGAACAACAATAATTTTTACCAGTGTCGTCCGTGAGGTATATACGGTAAATATTTTTTTAGAAATAAATTGTACGCCAGTGCGTTTCCCAAAAATAAAAAAACCAATATTTAATTTCTGTTTAGTACATCGAATAAAAAAACAGTCGGGATTATAAGAAGAAACCGTGGCATACCATTTTTCTTAAAAAGTATTTGCAATAAATATCCCACAGACGACATGCACGACATTTTTTTTGTATGTCACACAATGTCTTTTGATGCATAGAAGACAGACGTCTCCCAAATTTTCCAAAATATTGATATTGGTTAAAAAGTTATTATAAAAAAATATATTGTTTTTTTCTAAATTTTAACATCCTGTAGCTCCAGAAGTAGGACGTTTAGGATATACATGTTTATATAAAGTTTTTTTCTTATGTTTTTTTCGACAATCACCCCATAAAGATTGTCGGTAAACTTAGTGGACTCCCTGTAGCTAACCTTTTTACTGAGTAAAAATATAAAACATTATTTTCTCCCCTCTAAGAGGTTTTAGATTTTAAAGATATATACATATATATATATATATATATATATATATGTATATATATATATATATATATATATATATATATATATCGGAGCTGTTTCTGAGGATTTTCAGCGATGATCTGTTTTATAGCTTTATTGACTCGACTAATAATATTGTTGGTTTTGTTGATAAATGTTAATTAAATTTATGCAACAAGGTAAAAACGTTTCTTAACTTTCACCAAAGAAGAAATATTTTCTTTAATTTTCAAAATTACGGAACGTTGTATTTGACATAGGTAGTAGTGGCACATGATTTTTAAAGCTGTTTCTGGGTATCTATAAAATAGTTTAAAAGGATTTAAAGTATAATATTTTTATTAGGTTTTTATTGCCAGTCTTTAGTTTATGCTTAAAAATAAATTGAAAAATAATTTTACACATATTATGTAAATGCATAAACAATATTTACGATTAGCCAAAAAATACCAAATAATAAACTTAATGACAAATTAAATAAAAATTTATTACATAAAGTTACTTAATGAAATTTTGTAAATATTCCCATAGGTTTCTATTCTTACATGGTGCAACTAGTAGTTATTGTTTTTATTTTATTTCTCTGATTACAATCAGTGATCTCGATGGATTGCCAATGCCATATGGGCGAAAAAACCGGTTTGTGCGCAAGCCAGTTGATGGTAAACGCACCCGGCACCAAACAAACTATCCGCATTATTGGAAAGAATTTGTTGAAGGCGTCCTGGTTTTCTGTTCGAAGTACGGTAGCTAATGAGCGTTACGGTCAGACCGCGAACGAAGGGTACGTGGTGCCGGTGTTTGTATTTTGCCACGGCTTTTAAGTGCGCATGTTCGTCCACCCACTATGCAAGGTCGTAAAAATCCGAAAAAGGCTTCTTGCCACTGCGGATCTAAATGTAGGTTATCTATGATTACAATGCATTGCCGAAAAACACTTAGGAAAACACTTATCTTTGTAATGACCCTGAAATTTAAAAACAATTTTTAATTTTGACAAAACCATGGGCATAAACATTTTTTAAAACACCAAAATTAATGCTTGTTCGTACGTCACTGTTAAGCTTATATATATATTTTAAAAATATGCATTTTTTTTTAAATGTCAGCATTTACCTAATTTCATCATCGGAATATTTAAAGTAGTTTACAAAATATTAATTTTTTTCGTTTCTAAATTTTACTAACTACAGTAGGTATTTTTGTAACGAAATTTTTTGTTTATAAAGCAACCATTTTAATTTTATGCCTAATATTACAAAGATTTACTTAGATTACTAGATAAGTAATGATAGCCAAACCATTATTTCATCTAAATTATTAGGTATTTATACCCCAAATACATACACCTTTACATTACATTTATTTCAATAATAGAAAGTAAGTTTTTTTTTGGTGAAATACATATTAAAACAATTTGACATACATATACTTAGAATTATGATACAATTACAAAATACTACTTTACTATGACTTTACGTCTTAATGAGATTAACTTTAGGATAATAACACTTTAAGAACCTTTTGAGGGGGTTCTTTTTGACAAGTCTACCACGAATATTCATACCGCCATATAAGGAAGCGGCGCTTTAACCTAGCCTGTTAATGTCAAATGTTTCGGGTGTCGGAGTGGACTGTACTTTTTTGTCGAACAAGTTTACCATAATGTTTTAGAGGCAATATTTAAACATTGTGCCAAAAATCATAAGAGTTACAGTTACGAAACCCGCCCAATCCGATACCCACAACATGTCAATGGGCCTTATGGTTTCGTGACTGTAACAGTTACAATTGTTGGCACATTTTTAAAAATTGCATGTTAAACATTATGGTTAACTTGTTCGACAAAAAAGTGACGCGTTTGTCCAGTCAGACACCCGAAACATTTCACATTGACAGGCTGGGTGAAAGCGCCGCTTCCATATATGGCGGTATGAATATTAGTAGTAGACTCGTCAAAAGAAACCCTCCTAAAAAGGTTTTAAAAGTGTTATCATCATTAAGTT